>JAAKBD010000004.1:597559-868839 GCA_012656105.1 Phytophthora syringae
GAGCAGACTTCAACCCAAGCCAAGTCCGGCACGGACACGGCCAGCTCCAATACAGCGGCCTACCCAACCGATGACCTCAATCTCCCGAGGGTTGCGGTAGAGCTGGTCAAAGCCATAGACGGAGACACCATCAGCGTTATGTTTGAAGGAAAAAGGAAAATGTTCGGCTGCTGCTGATCGATACGCCCGAAACCAGTCATCCGAAATTGGGCGTACAGCCATTCGGGCCCGAGGCCAAAGCCTTTACAAAGGAACTGGTGGAACAAGCCGATCGGCTGGAACTGGAATTTGACATCGGTCCGAACCGCGATAAATACTCCAGGCTGCTCGCCTACGTTTATGCCGATGGAACCATGGTTCAGGAAGCGCTGCTTCAGGAAGGACTCGCACGTGTCGCCTACATCTATCCGCCCAACACCCGGTACGTTGACAAATTCGACGATTTGCAGCGAATCAGCCGGGAGCAGGCTCTCGGCATATGGAGCGTAGAGAACTACGCCCAGGAAGACGGATTCCATCCGGAAGAACAGGACGCGAATAAAAACAACAATAATAACAATAGCGCCCCAACAACCAAAACGCCGATTGAGAACCGCGAGAAGCCCAAGCAAGGCTGCGACATTAAAGGGAATATCAATTCCAAAGGCGAAAAAATCTACCATACTCCCCAATCTCCCTATTATGATCGCACGAAGCAGGAGCAGTGGTTCTGCACGGAGGAAGAAGCCGTCCAGGTGGCTTCCGGGCGCCTCGCAATTAGAATTGAATTTCAGGATATGAAATGAACATTCATGTTCATCTTATATACATTTTAGCCGTATGTGAAAAGGAGCCACGAGTCATGGGGAAAAAGAAAACACAAGCAGCCCAGCCCAATGAAAGCCAGCCGCTTAATCCAAGCTCTGCCGCACTGTACAAAACCGTCTGGAGATGGCACTTCTATGCTTAAGCATCCTATTTGCTCCTTTTCTGATCATCCTGGCTATAACCTACTCCGTTTACTTATTTAAGCCCCAGATTGAACAAGCGCTATATCGGGACTACTACACGGTAACCCCTCAGGTTGAAAGGGTAACTCCAAGCAAGCTGGTCGGACAAGTTAAAGAGCTCTACCCTGATGCTACCATTACCAAGTATCGCCCCGGCGAGTCGGACTCCCGCTCCACGGAAATCAGCATGACCTCTGGCAATGAATCCATGACCGTCTTCATGAATCCCTATACGGGAGAGAAAATTGGCGAGCTGAAAGACAAAGACCGCATAATGGACAAGATCGAGGAATTCCACGGTGAGCTGATGGTCGGGACGATCGGAGACCGAATCGTCGAACTAGCCGCCTGCTGGGCGATTGTGCTCATCCTGACCTACCTGTATTTATGGCTTCCGAAAAATAAAAACAAAAGCAAAACCAAGAAGAAGAGAAGCCTTGCTTGCGTCCTGTATCCAAGGCTCGGCAAGGGCAAGCAAATTCTCCGCAGGGATCTGCATGCCGTTCCCGCCTTCTGGGTTGCAGCAGGCATGTTATTTCTCATCATGACCGGATTGCCATGGTCAGGCCTGTGGGGCAGCAACTTTCAGACCGTGGCAACCAATACCATGCTTACTACCCTCCGTCCATCTGGTCTGGCAGCGCGCCATCCTCCCATGTGGTGCAGACCAAGGACGTGGCAGAAGTACCCTGGGCTGCAGAGAATCTGGAGGTGCCGAACTCCAGCATCTCCGACTTTATGCCGCTACCGATCGAAGATGTAATGTATGTCGCGAGAAGCGAGGGCATCCATCCGAGCTATACGATCAGCATCCCGCAGCAAGCGGATGGTGTCTATACGCTGTCCGCCTATCCGCCTAAAGCCCAGGATGAGGCCACGATGCATATCGACCAGTACAGCGGAGCGGTTTTGGCAGATTATCGCTATGATCATTACGGATCGGTCGGCAAAGCCGTCGCCCTTGGGATTACGCTGCATAAAGGAACCCAATTCGGCATCGTAAACCAGATCTTCAGTTTGCTTATATGCGTGGGAATCGTTCTAATCGCGGTAAGCGGTCTGTACTTGTGGTGGAAGAGAAAACCGGAACATGGGCTGGGAGCACCGAAGGCACCCGAGGTGGATGCCAAGCATAGGAGAGTATTCCTTCTGCTCTTCATCGCTCTGGGGATTCTGTTCCCGCTGGTGGGATTATCGCTCATCATCGTCTGGCTCATCGATCGGTTTATCGTTCGGAGAATATCGGCTGTCAAGACATTTCTGAATGCCTGAACAACATATTCAAACCATAACAAGGGGTGGCGGTTTCATGATCGTAAAAAGCCGTTTTATAATGTCCATTCTGCTGTCGGTCCTATTGCTGAGTGCTTGTTCGGCCAATCCTGACGCAGCCAATCGGTTCGAAAAGGAAATTCCGCTGATCGCCGAGGTTAATATCCCCGACACACTATCCGTGAGTCAACCGGAGACCATCGAGATCATCCTTACCCAGGGCGGCCAAAGAGTGCCGGGTGCGGACTTTGTCCATTACGAGCTGTGGAGCCATGACGGCTCCCTGCGTGACCCTATGACGGATGCGGTAGAGGTAGGAGAAGGTGTGTATACAGTAACCAAAACCTTCGATAAAGAGGGGCTTTATTTCTTTAAACTTCATTGCGGCAATAACGGCTCCATCATCATTCCCCAAAACCGTTCGCGGTCGGAGCATTGTCCGAGGCAGAGCTTGCCTATCTCCAAGCGGAAACCCCGACATTTCAAGAAGGCACAGCTGAACATCAGCATTAAAAATAAGACTTCATCTAGGATAAAAACCACGCCGAATCTCCGGCGTCGGAACCATGCATTCGTTGGAGCGTCCAAACCAGCGGTAACGGTTCTTTGCTACCCAGCGGTACACCAGGTTCCGTAAGACAGGCGGAATCAGGATGAGCGCATACGACAGCGACCATGGAAAGCGAAGACGCCGTGCAATGCGAAGAGCACCTGTCGACCTTGTATAATACTTCCCATTTTCAATCAATATCATCGTTTCGGTTGACTCTCCATCAAATCCCCCTTGGCGCAGCAGCTCCTGTCCAATCTCCGATTGCAGCGAAGCAAAGCGGAACGCCCCCGCAGGATCTCTCCGAATAATGAATTGGGTCAACCCCTGGCACAAATGGCACACGCCATCGATCAGCACAACGGCATAGTCCTCATTATTTACGATGCGTTGATCCTCCATAGTTCGCAGCCCCTCGTATTATATAAAAACACGTCTCTCGACGTACTTTCTCAGACAACAGATTGCATACAGCAAAACTCATTCTTGCAAGTTAAGATTAGCAAGCCGCTAATCGAATAGTTTACACTTTCTTCCTTAAAGAAAAACGCAGGAGCCCTCTCCTACGCTTGATCAAGTACGCTATTTTTGGTTTTACTACTCAGCAGCTTTACTCAGCCACTCGCCGTCTTTCATCTGCTGGTCGAATTCGTTCGAGAATTTCTCCATGCATTTGCATATGAAATCTTTACGACAAACCGGGCAAGGTACTTTCCCAAGTCGGCTGAGCGCAGTCAGTTTCCATTCCGGGAAGCGGTTGTAGAATACGCGAATATCCGTTCCGTCAGCCGTGTGGATAATGAATTCGTATAGCCCTTCTTTGTCATTGCTTCCAGCTGTGGTCACACTTGCAATATGCGGTCTGTATGGCATGTCATCACCCGTTTATTTTATTTAAATTCCTTATGACTGGTTTGTACTTTCTGGTACTTAGTCATATTAAAGAATTTTAGAGGTGATGTCAACCGAAGAACACATCCAGGATCGAGCCAAGCTGGCCTCGCTTTTTCCCTTCCAATATATCCGGGTTGAACACTTCCACATATCCGCAGTTTGTGCAGGAAACAAACAGGAAATGGTTGTGCTGAATATCAAACATCTTGCTTAGTCCTGCTCCCGACATGGAGACCTCCTTCGTCTGGCAGTGATTGCCTCCGCATTTACTGCACACAAACCGTTCCTCGATCATTTGTTCAATACGCATCCCAGGTGCCCCTTTCTCAATACTTAATCATAAGGAGAAATACGGAGTTTCATGTAAAAAGTTTCATATATGCAAGCTGAGCTGACAAAAAGATGACCCTCATATAAGAGAGTCATCCCCATTTCTTATTCTTGTTCTTATGGTTAGCTTACGCTTAACTCCACGTCGATGTTGCCTCGGGTTGCCTTGGAATAGGGGCAGAACGCATGCGCTTTTTGGCGA
The DNA here is from genome assembly GCA_012656105.1 of Phytophthora syringae. Lineage (NCBI taxonomy): Eukaryota > Oomycota > Peronosporomycetes > Peronosporales > Peronosporaceae > Phytophthora > Phytophthora syringae. The sequence goes on from JAAKBD010000004.1 coordinate 601,797, forward strand.
GGTCCTCGGCCTGGCTTCGTTCGATACCCGGCATTTCAATCTTCAGCTTCACCGCAAGCTTGAAGCCGTCAGCACCTTCGTCTTTTCCGATCATCACCTGGGAGTGGATCACAACATCCTTAAGCTGCACGCCTTCTTTACGGGCTATATTAGCCAAGGCGCTTTCGTAACAAGCCCCGTATCCAGCCGCAAACAGCTGCTCCGGGTTGGTTCCATCCCCGCCGGGTCCACCCAGTTCCTTCGGCATGCTTAATTTGTGATGAAGAACTCCATCCGTAGATTCAACGGAGCCTTCACGTCCTCCAATGACTTTTACATCTGCTGTGTATAATGGTTTCATACTCGTTCATCTCCTTCATGCCCTATTATGATCTCTACATGTACTCTTTAAACTTATGGCGCAGATTGAAACGACAAATAGGGCCGTTCTCAGGAAACACCATATTTACCAATCATAAAAACAGCAAAAAGCTGTGATTCAAATGGATGATTCCACTTCAATCACAGCTTTTTCTAAAGTATGCGGTAGAGAGGACTCGAACCTCCACGGGTATACACCCACTACCCCTCAAGATAGCGTGTCTGCCATTCCACCACTACCGCATAATATAAGGGAAGTTCTGTAGCGAACATTCCCTATTATACTGTTCTGCAATACAAAAGTAAAGAGTTAATTATTGAGCTCCAAATTCGGCACCTGCATAGCTATGTCTTGTCATTTCTCTTATCCTTGCGGTAAGCAGAAAATTCAATATATTCGCGGATGAACTCCTTCTCATTCTCTGCAAGTCCCGACATGGCAAGATCAGCCGCTTCCGGGTCCACTTCATATTCTCCCGGGATTCCCTGACCCGAGTATTGGGACTGCCCTTGCCAATAATCAGCCAATCCAGACTCACGGAGAAGAATGCAGCAATCTCAATCAATTTATTTGTGCTCGGCGTTGTTTTCCCCTCTTCCAGTCACCAAAATTTCCTGTGCTGATCCCGAGGGTTTCGCAAAACGCCTTCTTGGTCATACCCCGGCTTTCTATGAGATGTTCGATTCGTTGGTAAATAGACTGCATTAAACAACCGCCTTCCTAATTCTCTCTAAAAGAAAATATCTTATGTACGTAATTTTTTCTTGCACAATGACTTAATTAAGTGTATAATCAATATATATTGCCTAAATTATACCATAGTACTCATAGATCGTTGTATCTTTTACTCATGAGTCTATTTAGTACGAGGAGCGAGTAATTTTGCCCTACGATACCATAATCACATCTTGGAACAATGCGGTTCACTCCTTGAACAAGGGACTGATGATCATTAACCCCGACGGCATCATCGACAAAATGAACGATCCGCTCATTGCCATGGTCGAACAATACGGTGTTTCCCCTGAGTTCAAGTGGCAGGGGACATCCTTTTTGATATCACTTCCCAGCAGTTGGGACAGGCCTCATTCGATCATTTTTTGATGTGGTGGACTTCCCTGCCATCAAGGATGTTATAGCAGGAAAGCTGCCTGAATATTCCTTTGAATATGCAGTGAATGGGAACGGTCAAGATATCTGGGTGCTATGCGAGGTCATGCCGCTGCTTATGAGTGATGACAACCTTATCCATGGAGCCATGCTCTCCTTCACTGACATTACGAAGTTTAAGCACAAGGAGCTGCTGCTGGAGCAAGCACTGGCCCACAGCTATCCCTTGCCGGGACACATTCCGATCTGTGCCGTATGCAAATACGTGCGCCATGCCGAAGAATGGGAGCTATCGAGAGCTATTTGGAGAGTCGTCTCCCGATTGAATTCACACATGATATTTGTCCTGATTGCATCCGCAGATTATACCCCAAATATTCCTCCATCCTGGATGATCCCCAGATACCTGATTAGATGAATACATAGTACAGCACAAATAAGCAGCTTCGTCATCCGAATAATACGGAAGGCGAAGCTGCTTATTCATCATTCGGGATCTTTCGTATATTACGCGTTCACAAAACGAAGCAGAGGGCTTATGAGAGCCAGCACCGATACATGCCCTTCTCCCTCAATTTCGGTAAAAGCGGTCTCCAGCACGTCTTCTTGCCCCTTGAGAAACGCATACAGCTCTCTGGCGTCTTGAACCATGGACGGTTTCTCCTGAGCTCCGACATATATGTGCAGCTCTTTGCGCTGTCCAGTTTGCAGTATACGCGCTTTCCCTTCTTCCCATTGCTTGTACAGCATGTAGTTCTTCCACCATACGGAGGGACATGCCGCTATGTACCGCTGAAAGGCCTGCGGCCTGGTAAACAGTGTATGCAAGGTAAAATAACCCCCAGCGAGTGCCCAAATAACGCCTGCTTCGCAAGGTTTACCGGATACTGCCGTTCTACTGCTGGCTTCAGCTGATCCTCGATGAACGCATGGAATGCCTCGACACCGCCTGTCTCCGGCCATTGAAATCCATTGGGACGGACCTAAGCAGCTCATCGGTATCGGCATATTCCGTAAAGTTATAGAAACGCTCATTACTCACGATAGGACTGTCGCTGTCAAAGCCGATGCCCACAATAAGAGCCGCAGGGATGCCGCGGGGCGTACGAGACTGAATGCGAATCGCCTCTGCAAGCGATCCGAAGGTAGCATTGGCATCCAGTGAATACAACACAGGATACCCGCCCTCGGGCGGAGGTCCCATCGGCTCGGCGATGAAGATACGGTATTCACGGCCCGTAAGGTCGGACTGCATAGACCAGGTCACCGTCCCGGGTATGTGAAACAAGCTGTCGTTAGGGTGGGCGCTTGGCCCCTCACCCTGAGCTTGCTTCGCCTTCAGCTCCTCCCCTTGGGCCTCCTTCATGAACAACCATTGCAGTGCATCGGGAAATCTTCTGGCCATAAAGATGGCGTCATGGGTTCCATCCGGATCTACCTTCAGCTGCAGTCGCTGCTTGCTCATCCCATTTTCACCCCAAAACCGATGGGCCTCAAGGTTATTAGGGAACATATTCTTCTGTGCATTTTTCTTATATACACCCTCTTGACGCCCCACAGACATAAATACCCTCAGGCTGGCTGGCAGGCTCCCCTGCTGCCTGATGAAATCCATAACCCCCTCATACCACAGCGAAGCCGACAGCATCCCGATTCTTCCAAAACTCTCGGGACGCCAATATCCCGCAAACATCGAGATCAGCCCGCCAAAGGAGCCGCCGATAATCGCCGTATGTCCAGGCTCAGGTAGTGTCCGGTATTGTCCGTCAATGTGGACTTTAATGACGTCAGCCACTTCGTCTACGTAGGCTCTGCCCTGCCCTCCGAAGGGGATTCCCATCCAGCAGAGAATCTGCTTACCATGGCGTATACTCATCATTGCGGTTTACAGGTGATATTCCGACCAGGATAACTTCATCCAATTGCCCGGTTGAAAACAAATGCTCCACATAATTCAGGCAGTCCATGAACAAATCTCCATGATCCTGCACATAGGCAACAGGATAAAAGCGTTCCGAATCATCCTGATAAGAAGGAGGCAAATACAGTTTGAGTTCCCTGTTCTCAACCACCAGCTGCTGATAACGATTCATGTAATCCTCCCGAAAGCTTCTTTTATTTTCTCATGCGAATCAATAGATAGATGAAATAAGGCACTCCGATCACGGACACCACAATCCCTGCAGCCAATTCGGCCGGAGCAAATATCGTTCGGCCGATGAAATCGCCGATGACAACAATCGCCATCCCGGCTATGCCGCTGACAGGTATGATATGCCTGTGCCGCAGTCCCACCAGCTGTCTGGCCAGATGCGGAGCGATCAGACCGACAAATCCAATGCTGCCGGACACGGCAACACTCGCGCTGATCAAGCCGATGCTGCACAGCAGCAAAATATTTTCTCACGTTCGACAGATACCCCTACACTCTTCACGCTTTCTTCACTAAGCTGGAACAAGTCGAGCACCTGTGAGCGGAACCATATAACAGGCGGCAAAATAATGAGCCAAGGCAGCATAGTGACCACGAACTTCCAATTGGCACTGTGAAGGCTGCTTACCAGCCAAGCTACGGCCATCTCGTAATCCGACGGGTTCATTTTGAGAGAGAAGAACATCGTTATGGCCCCAAAACCGGAAGCAATCGCAATACCCACCAGGATAAGCCGCTGCGGGTCCAGCTTCCCGCCTTCTCTGGCAAACATAAATATGGCCGTTGTCGCTGCTAACCCGCCTGCAACGCCAAACATGGGCATCATCATAACCCCAAGCCAGCCTGACATCGTGATCTGCCCTTGCAGTAAGAACATGAACAGAACAACCGCCATGCCTGCGCTTAAGCATTGATGCCGAGAATGCCCGGGTCTGCAAGTCCATTACGCGTTACGCCCTGAATAACGGCCCCGGCCATGCCCAGCGCAAATCCTACGAGTGCACCAAGTACAATGCGCGGAAGACGGAATTCAAACACAACGAGATCGAAGTCCGAATTGGGATTCAACCGGAGCAGCGTCTGGAATACTTCCTTAATCGACATGTCAAAGGTTCCGTTCGTCAAACTGAAGTATATCGCCGTCAAGACAATAGCAATTCCTCCAGCAACCACAAGCGGGAATCGATAATATGTGTTACGCACGCTGCGCCCCTCCCTCGTCTTGATCAGATACAGGAAGAAAGGAACCCCGATTAATGATGTAATGACACCGATAAGCGTTTCAAACGGGAAATTCACAAAGCGCGCAAGAATATCACATAACGCAAGAAACATGCCGCCTAATACTCCCGAGACGGGTACAATCCATCGATAATCGGAGCCTGACAGGAACCGGGCTATATGAGGGATAATCAAGCCCACAAAGGCAACCTTGCCCGCCAGCGCCACCGACACGCCTGTCAGAATAACAACCGCCAGCATCGCGAGGGCTTTGATCAGCCATGTATTCACACCAAGCCCCTTGGCCGTCTCATCTCCAAGCGACAGGAGTGTGATCGATTTGGACAATACGATGGCAAGGCATAGACCAACGATAGCAAAAGGAATGCTCAGCTTGATCAGCCCAGGGTCCATTGCATGCAGCCGGGCATTGTACCAGAAGCTGATGTTTTGCGAGATTTGAAAATAGGCGGCTATCGCCTCTGCAGTCCCGCTAAGAAACGTACCGATCACGGTACCGAGTATAGCCAGCCGAACCGGACTGAGCCCATTCGGTATGAGCCACGCCAATCCGAACACAACGGCAGCCCCGATGGCCGAACCGATCAATGAACTGACGATGTACATATTGGAGCTGGCATTCGGGATAAATACCATAAACAGCGTGACGGCAAACACAGAACCGTCAGACACCCCCATAATGGATGGTGAAGCCAGATAGTTCCGCGTCATGCCCTGCATTAAAGCTCCTGAAACCGCGAGGAAGGCACCGATGAGCATCGCGCCTACTACCCTTGGCATTCGGGAGCTCATAATAATCTGATGATCAACACTCTCCGAGTCAAAAGCAAAGATGGAATCCCAGACGGTATCCATCGTAATATTCTTGGCCCCATACAGGATGGAGGCCGCTATGAGTAATAAACAGACTGCCGGGGCCATCACAAGGATGACAGTAAGCAGTGATTTTGAACCCCATGAACAACACGCCTTATACGTTTATACTGGAACTTTTATTTACTTAGTCAGATTCTCGACTGCAGCTTTCAGGAACATAATTTTGCTGTATGCTGTTCCGCCTTGAGCAAGCGGATCGACCACATTGACAAATGCGGTGCCGTTCTTGAATGCGTTCAGGTTCTTCATGATTGGATCATTCTGCAGCTCTTCCAGTGCATTGGGTGTATCCTTGTTCTCATCTGGTGAGAACTGTACGAATACATAATCCGGATTCATCTCCGCAATTTTCTCTTTTGAGATCAATTCCTGTGCCTTGGCTGCCGCTACTTCTGCTGGTACTGCAATCCCCAAATCCTCATACAACACCGGGTTAAAGAATACGCTAAGAGGGTATATGTACATCTCGCCTGCACGAATACGAATCGCCAGAACCTTCTTGTCCTTCAGGCTATCTCCAAGGGTAGTTTTGACTTCTTCCAAATCTTCTTTATATTTGGCTATTTCCTGCTCAGCCTGCTCCTGCTTACCGCTTAACTCGCCAAGCAGTTTCAAGTTGCTTTCCCAGTTGGTTGACACATGGGAGTATGGAATCGTAGGCGCAATTTTGTTCAACTGTTCAATAACTTCAGGTTTGGCTTTGGACGATCCCAAAATGACATCAGGCTTCAGAGACAGAATCGATTCAAAATTCGGCTCCATTTTCTCACCGACCGACGTGGCTTCCTTCGTAATCGACTCAAACATCGGCGGGAATTTGCCTGAGAAGGTGATGGCTCCAACCGGATTTACATCCAGTACAATGGCGTCCTCCATCGCTTCAACCGCACCTATGATGACAATACGATCCGTTTTTGCCGGAAGTGTGTATTCCTGATCGAGGTATTTCACAACCTTTGTATCTGACTCAGCGGTTTTCGCTTCTTCATTCGAAGTGCTCTCCTCCGCGGGTTTGCTCGTTTCTGCCGCACCGTTCGTGCTTGCTGCGTCCGTATCCTTAACTTCGTTGCCCTCTCCACAAGCGGATAACACCAAAGTGAATACCATCAACAGCCCTAAGACCCATTTCATTCTCTTCATCTCTCTCCATTTACCCCTTCCATGATCAATGATCACTCAATAATTGATAATGATTATCATTATTGATTATGGTATAGGATTTGCCCTTTTTCACCATGGACAAATAACCGGATTCATCATGGACATTTTCCGGAAAACAACCGGAAGGCCTCCTCAGCCATATGCTCCATCGCGATGGGCGAGTACTCGCGCCAAGGATAAGAGGATAATTGATGGAATGATCCCTCTCTCACTGCTGGGAGCGTCATCCATTCCGGCGTAGCCTGCAATCTTCTCCAATGGGCCAGTGTCTCGGAATCCTGACGAATCAGAAGCAGAATATGCCCTGCGCAGCTCTCTTTGATCTGCTCCATCGTCAGCCCCCTGCCGTTCTCGAAATCCAAAGACAGCGCGGGCTGGAAATTAAAATCATCATATAATAATTCCTTCATGCCCGGATGACTGTAACTCATCAGCTCATCCTGATGCAGGCGTGCGGTCAAAAGGGTCCGCTGTCCCATCCTGCCAGGGGGAGCTTCTCGCGGTAGGACGATATTTTCCGATGAAACCCTTCAATCCACTGCTCCGCCTCCGGCAGCTTGTCCAGCACTTCCGCCAACCCAAGCAGATTGCTCTGCCATCCCTCATGCTCTCCCGGCATCTCGTAGAGAGGGGCGATCAGCCGAAGCTGGTCCTTCTCCCATTCTTCTATTCCGTATGCACAAACAATAAGCTCCGGACGCGCCGAAGCAAGCTTCTCCAGATTCGCATATTTATTATGATTCTGACGGTACGCATCGAGATGCACCGGAATATCCGGACCGAGAACATTATAATAGTGTTGCGACCACTTGGGATGAAGCGGAGCTGCATATGGCGTGAAATCCAGCGGCATGACATAGCCCAATAGGGTAGTTGAACCATACAGGGCCATTTTGTTTTTCCTTGTCTTCATATACACCGAGGGAGAGATTCCAAATGCCTTCTTAAACTTGCGGCTAAAATAAAACTCATCCTTGTATCCCACCATATGCGCAACTTCCCGCAGCAAAGAATCCGAACCCAGCATCAGCTGCTTCGCCTTGTTTAAGCGCACATTCGCCAAATAGTCCATCGCGCTATGACCATACGTCTTCTTATACACCTCTACAAAATATTTAGGACTCAGCTCGGACAGGTAAGCTAGTTCGTCGATCGTTAAATCTTCATTATAATGTTCTTCAATATACTCCTTCACCCGCTCCAGCGCTTGTCTCTTGTCGTTCTTGGCGTATGGACCGCATCCAGCGACCATTGTATATAACAGCTCTTGAAAATCAATCTGTACCCTCCACTGTTTTAGGGGTCCTTGCTGTGAAATTCCTTGTGCATCGTGCGGCAGACAAGATTCAAGCGGTCAGGGAGCTGACAACGAATATGCCGTCATAGGGCGTGAAAGCTGCGTCGTCCACCTCATGCAATCGACCACAGCCCAACTCGCCTTCATAAAAACCAAAATGAAGGATCGCAACCGCCGTCAACTCTTGTTCCTCCACACTTCGATGATCGTCGCTCGTAATACCAAACGTGGATCCCGCCGCACAAAAATAAACACACCCCTTATTCATGCGGGTGATTTGTTCTGCCTGCTGCAAAGAGGCCTCCCCGCTAAGGGGGACGATCAGGGCCGACTGTACGGTCAGCTGTTGGTCAAGGGACAAGCTGTGTCCATGAACGATATCGATATTCCATAAACGGGCCATCAGCCCGCCGTATTCTTTCGGAACATTCTTATCACTGCTATTGCTCATCAGATTTAACATATATATTAGATCCCAACCTTAATTAATGAGAATGGTTATCATTATCATATAATTATCACACACCGTGTCAAATGTCCAGTGGGACCATCCTCTTTTCAGAATTGTCACAAGTATAGACCCAACATAAAAAGCAGCCTTGCCTCCACAGGGAGTCATGACTGCTTCTTCAAATGGGATATATCTAATGAAGGTACATACAGGTGGGTCTTTAGAATGCGATATTTTCCTTGCCCTCCATGAGGAGCCTCTTCCTAGGCCCGCATATTCAGGGTTAATTCCGCCGAAGGCGCTGCTTATTGCGAGCCCGGGCCTCACCGCCCTTGCGGCCTGCCTCTTCGCGGCTCATCTTGGCATCTTCGGTATGGTTCTGATTTCTCGATTCTCCACCCATCTGGCCGATTTCTTGATAGAACTCGCGTCCATGTGAGCTTGAGGTTGACTCTCCGCCTTTGCGTCCGATATCCTCATAGAAGTCCTTGCCATGGGTATCCGAAGTAGCTTCTCCGCCCTTCTGGCCGATCTCCTGATAAAACTCCTGATTATGCGAATTAGACGTAGATTCTCCACCTTTCCTGCCGATTTCCTGGTAGAAATCTCTATCATGAGCACGAGAGGTTGCCTCTCCGCCCTTTCGTCCAATCTCTTGATAAAATTCTTTGTTATGGTTGTTCGCAGTAGCTTCTCCACCTAAACGTCCTGCTTCTTCACGGCTCATCTTTCCATTGTTGTTGTTCTTAGCCATTCTGAATCACTCCTTATAGGTTATTGGAAGTTGTTGCTCGTCCACGGTATCATATTAACCTTGTGAACGGCGATGAAACATAAATTTTGCATAAATGCGCAAGTTTGCATCAAGGTCATCCTGCACAAAGTCTTGATATACACGAAAAAAGCCCCGCACAAAGTGCGGGACTGTTTATCAACATCTGTATGCGGTAGAGAGGACTCGAACCTCCACGGGTATACACCCACTACCCCCTCAAGATAGCGTGTCTGCCATTCCACCACTACCGCATAATATAAGGGTACATCCATTCGTTACTAAATAAAACGATGACAATCTTGCAGCTGCCATATAAGAAAAATGGTGACCTGTAGGGAATAACCTCTCTTCGTTCGAGACTGCGATGCTTATCCTAACGAAGATCTTGCTCCGACGAATCGACGGGGTTCTCATCCCTGAGGTTATATAAGAATTTGGTTTTAACCACGTCGCCGTGACGACAAGATTGAGTATAGCATAAATTTAAAAATGCTGGCAAGCTTTTTTCGTAAATTTTAATATTTATTTTCAGTGTTTTTCGGCCTATAATCAGCCCAAGAAACCAGCCGCTAGCTGCGTTTCTGTGACGGTATTTCTCACACCCTGCACATGGTATGCATGAGCGTCCACTCTCGAGCTTACGATCTTATGCAGCTGTTCATCTATAAAATGCAAAGCAGCCCCATCATCGGCAGCATATCCGGATTGCGCCTCACCATTAAGTACAAGATTATGGTACGACGGCCTTCTCTTACTCTCGCCATCATAGTGAGGGCAATGGCTTCCCTTCAGCATACCCAACCCTCAAGCTTGTACAAGGGTGCATTCAGCGGATCTGTAATCCCTTCTTCAAACCAGCATATGGAGCCAGCGCTTAACCCCGTTAACAAAACACCGAGACTGCGAAGTATGCCTAACGCTGCTTATGCTCCGGCGAACCCTATCCAGGGTTCTCATCCCTTTGCAAAAAAGCCCCCAATCACTTTGTGATGGGAGCTTTCTTCGGTGTAACGCTAAACGGAGAGAGAGGATACTCTCCCTTCGGTCGAGACTGCGAAGTATGCCTAACGCTGCTTATGCTCCGACGAACCCTATCCAGGGTTCTCATCCCTTTGCAAAAAAGCCCCCAATCACTTTGTGATGGGAGCTTTCTTCGATGTAACGCTAAAATAGAATACTAATAATTTATCATGACTTCTTAGGGAGTCAAGCGATAGAAGTGTAAGACGTCCGCTGCACTTTCCGCACCTGTACCGGGCCGGGTTCATCTTCCGTTTCCGCAAATACTCGGTCCCGCAGGCGCTGCAGCGCAGCATATAGCGGTAAGGTTCCGGCTGGCGGCCCGTTGCCCTGCCCTTCGGCAAAGATTTGCAGAATCGGCTTCCTCCAACGGCTTGCAGCAATTTTTTGAAATCGGCATCCCGATGCTGATACCCCCTCCCTGCAATATGCAAATGGTAATGGCACAGCTCATGCTTAATAATCTTCTCGACCTCTTCCCTGCCGTGCGTAGCAAGCTGATGCGGATTGATCTCGATATGATGGCTCTTCATAAAATACCTACCGCCCGTTGAGGACAAACGCTAGGTTAAAGGTCGCCTGATGCCTGAACGGAACCCGGAAGCTCTCCAGCGAAATTTTCTCAACCCAAGCCTGCAGTTCTTCATTGCTCATCTCGTTCATCATAACAATATCTGATCCTTCCTTTACCTTATAAATGCTACTTGAATTTTAACTTCTCTCTGGGCTACACTGTCAAGTAGAAAGTATGGAGGGAGAACCTGCAATCATGCCGAACATGCGTTACGTTATATTAAAGGGACACGAGGGGCTGCAGTTCGTCGAAATGCCTGGTGACCACGCTTACCAGCTCAGTGCTCTGAATTTACGCCTTAACAAGGAAATCGATAAACTCACCGCTCCAGGCAAACCTCAGCTGCCTCTTGCTGTAGCTGAATGCGACAATCTTGATCTGCTGCAGGAATCGCTGAGCATTCAAGGTGGTCTGGACTACATAAATGAGCTTGAGCAGGCTTTTGCTTCCCTTAACGAAACAGAGTATCCACTCATCTCACTGCTAACCGAGATTCGGGCTCTTCAAGCCCAGCTTGAGCAGTGGTACGAGGAAGAGGCGTAATAATCGAGGTAGACCTGCACGCTTTGGGCTTTTTCCCCATATGCTATCCATACAGATGGAATTAGCAAGAGGAGGAGATACCCTTGCCGCAATGGCTCTGCAATCAATTGATACGTGCTTTCCGTAAAAGGACAGACGTCAGATCAAGCTGCTGAACGAGTGCTGGTACTTTTACCGGAATTCACCGGGCGAAGAGAATTCGAATGCCCGATAGGGCGCTGCAACCGATCCATAAGTATGACAATAAGCCGGACTGCTGTCCGGCTTATTTTTGTGTGTATTTTATCATGATAGCTGAAGGGGAGCACGATCTACTGCAACTTACAGAAAGCTGCGCTTAGTAGGCCAGGAGCCTTGCAGCTTCCGCAGAAAAATAATTTGTCCCGTATGGTATGCATCATGCGTAATTAAGCTGGCTATCCGCTGTGGAGATTCGGTGATCTCTTCTTCCGGCATCTGCTCTATTTTTTGTCTTAACGCAGTATGAACTTCCTTCAGCTGCTCCTGAGCTGTTTCCCACGCCTGCTGGCTTGGATCGTGTATGAGAAAGGTCTCGTCATTGCCGATTCCTTCGTTACTAAGGGGTGTCCCTTCCAATCTTGCGAGCAGCCGCTGCTTATAATACAGCAAATGCTGCACGTTCTCCCAAATGGAATTCGCGGCCTCCCCTCCGGTTTCCAAAGAGCCTGCTCAGCCGTCACATCCTTCAGCGCAGGAAGAATCGGCGGATACCAGTCCTCCTGCTCCATAACGTTATCCCAGTAAAGTAACAACAATTCTCGCATGTTCATATTCGATCGCCTCCATTTTAATATGTAACCACCTTAAATAAAATAGATCGTTACACATAAACTAACATACTGCCACCTCCATTACAAGTAACTAGCAACATAAATTTTTACTTGTTACAATAATGGAATGAGAAAGGATGAGTTTCATGTTGTGGGATGATTTTCTGAACAGTGAATGGCATGACTGGAGAGGTAGCGGTAGGTCAGAGGACAGACTTTATCGTGAGGATTGGCTCACCGATTTTATAGACGAATATCATCTTCAAATGACCCTGCCATTAAAAACGGATGAACTGGATCTGTTAAAACAGCTTCGCTCCTTCCTCCGAAAATGCGTGCAGCACATCGTTGCGGGAGAACCCCTTCCCGCCAGCAATTGGAGGAATTGAACCGCTGGATGGCCGCAGGGCCAGTCGTGCGCCAGCTTGGGATGCAGGGGGACCAGAAATTCGTGCTGACCTACACCCCTGTAACTCCGGATCTTCAGACGTTTTCCGCGGAGATAGCGGGTTCTTTTGCGCAAACCTTGGAACAAGGCGAGCTGGCTCGATTCCGCATCTGCACCAACCCGGATTGTCTGTGGGTGTATTACGACGATACGCGCAACCGCTCCAAGCGATACTGTGATGACAAGGCCTGTGGCAACCTCATGAAAGTGAGACGGTTTCGGGCGAAGAAAAAGCAGCAAGCCGATATCGAGAACTAAGCTAGGGTTAGGGCGCTCAGTAGATCGTTTCTTATATTTAAATGGGTTGGAGGTAAAAATCATGAGTATAAAGAGGGTTACTGAAGCAGAATTAGCTTGGGTTAACTAAGCAGTATGAACAAATCGGATTTATGCCAAGCAAGCTACAGAATGAAATCATTGCCATCGTTATGTCTCAAGGCCACTATGCTTAGGTGTTGGCAGACTGGTTATGTTGAATGCGCATGAGGCTGAGATGGGCGGCATTTATATACTGGATGCATTTCGAGGACAATTCCTTGCACAAGAGCTCGTTTCATACCTGGTAGAAGAATCGAAAAGACAGAACCTCAAGACGGTGTATTGCATTCCGTTTGAAGAGTTGCAGCATTTCTATGAGAAATTCGGCTTTCATGCATTCGATGCCCCTGCCTCCAATGCCAATCCCCGGATTTTAGAAAAATATCACTGGTGCCTCAAAACATACGATAAAAACGTCCTGCTTCTAAAGCTGACCCATGACGGGTAAGCTCTGGGTAATAAAAAGCAGCGGTATGCCGCTGTCTGAGCTTCACAAGCAGTAGAACGAATAAGAGCCGTAACTCCCAATGGGAGATACGGCTCTTTCATCATTTTATACGCCATTGCGTAAGGTTCGTTCGATCCGGGGATTGCTTGGATTGCTGTCGGCCAGGTGTTGAACTAATATGGGATCCTGTTACTGGTCCTTTGGCTTACGCATCGTCAAACCGACGCGGCCTTTCTTCAAATCAACGTTCAGCACCCATACCGTAACGTTATCTCCCACGGAGACAACATCCATCGGATGTTTCACAAATCCATCACTCAGCTGGGAAATATGCACCAGACCGTCGCTCTTGATGCCGATATCAACAAAAGCACCAAAGTCGATAACATTGCGCACCGTTCCCTGAAGCTCCATTCCCGGCAGAAGATCTTCGATCTTCAGTACGTCCTGACGGAAGATTGGCAGCGGCAGTTCCTCACGCGGATCGCGTCCCGGACGCTGCAAGCTGTCCAGAATATCACGCAGCGTTGGCACGCCAACCTCCAGCTTCACCGCGAGGTTCTCCGGCTGCTGCGCATCCAGCAGCTCAGCCAGCTCCTTGCTTCCGAGCTTGTCCAGCCCTACCTGAAGCTCCCGGAACAAACGGTCAACGACCGCATATGATTCCGGGTGAATCGGCGTACGGTCCAGAACGTTCTCCCCTTCCGAAATCCGCATAAAGCCCACGCACTGCTCAAACGTCTTGGCGCCTAGCCGCGGAACCTTTGCAGCTGCTTGCGGCTTACAAACTTCCCGTTCTCCTCCCGATATTTCACGATATTCTTGGCAATGGTTGCGTTGATCCCTGCCACGTACGAAAGCAGGGATGGCGATGCGGTATTCACGTCAACTCCGACATGGTTAACCGCAGACTCCACGACAGCTTTCAGGCTTTCCTCCAGATGCTTCTGGGTTACATCATGCTGATATTGACCCACGCCGATCGATTTCGGATCGATCTTCACCAGCTCGGCAAGCGGATCTTGTACCCTGCGCGCAATTGAAGCCGCGCTGCGCTCGGCTACATCCAGATCCGGGAATTCTTCCTGTGCCAGCTTGGAGGCAGAGTACACACTTGCTCCGGCTTCATTAACGATGAGGTAAGCAAGCTCAGGGTCAGCGATTTCCGCAATAACCTCTTCTGCTACAAATTGCTCCGTCTCACGGGACGCCGTCCCGTTGCCAATGACAATGAGCTTGATCCCGTATTTCGCAATCAGCTGTTTGAATTTCGCAGCAGCCTCCTGCCTCTTGTTCGCTGGCGGCGTCGGGTACGTTACCGCTACTTCAAGCAGCTTGCCCGTGTCATCAACCACAGCAAGCTTGCAGTATGCGATAGGCCGGATCGACACCCAATACACAGCGTCCCTTCACTAGGTGGCTGCAGCAGCAAGCTGCGCAGGTTCCCTGCAAAAATAGAGATCGCCTGATTCTCCCCTTTTTCCGTAAGCTCGCCCCGAACCTCCCGTTCAATGGATGGTGCGATGAGTCGCTTGTACGAATCCTCGATCACCGCGGTAAGAATATCCGATACGGATGACGGGCCCTTAAGCACCTGTTTGCCGATGTACCCATGAATGGATTCGGAAGGAACCTCAAGCCCCACCTTCAGAATGTTCTCGCGCTCCCCGCGGTTAATGGCCAAAATCCGGTGTGGTGGCATTTTCTTCGCCAGTTCCCGGTAGTTGTAATAGTTCTCATACACGGATTCTGCCTCGGTATCCTTCGCCTCTGAAGTCAATATGCCATGGTCCATACTGAATCTGCGCACCCAGGAACGAACGGTTGCATCGTCGGCTATATTTTCAGCCAAAATATCCATCGCTCCTTGCACTGCCTCTTCGGCCGAAGCCACACCCTTCTCTTCATCAACATACTTGACGGCCTCAAGCATCACATCGGCTTGCTTCGGCTGCGACCAAATCCACTCGGACAGCGGCTCGAGCCCCTTTTCCTTCGCGACGCTTGCCCGTGTCTTGCGCTTCTGCTTATACGGACGGTATAAATCTTCTACTTCCTGAAGCTTGACAGCAGCCGTGATCGACTTCCTCAGCTCTTCCGTCAGCTTGCCCTGCTCCTCTATGATGCGAATGACTTCCCGCTTACGGACTTCCAAATTGCGCAAATAGTTTGTCCGCTCTTCAATGTCACGTAATTGATTCTCATCCAGCTCGCCTGTCATTTCCTTACGATAACGTGCAATAAACGGTATGGTATTGCCCTCATCCAGAAGCTCAACGGTCGTACGCACCTGTTTCTCGGACAATTGAAGCTCTTTCGCCATTTGCTTGACGATCCGTTTTAATTCTTCCTTGCGAATCTGTTCTTCATTTACTTCCACAACAGCTTCTAATTCAGACAATGATATCCCTCTTTCTTCAATGAAACTATATTACCTATTATCCCAAACTTAAGCGCTCATTTCCACCTCATAGCTTACATCATAAGGGTTTAAGCTGTTTTTAATGTCGATTTCATCTCATTTTAAGATTCGCTTTATATTCTTAATAGTAAGAAAATGCTGCTGCCGGATATCCACACCTTCATGATGATCAGGGGGTCACCTTAGATGAATGACAAACAAGCCATTGCCTGGTCCGTTGCCTGCCTCCTGTTTATTGCAGTCGCGGTCACCACGGCCTACATTCTCATCCCAACTAACACCTAAATACGAATCTTCAATAAGAAGCGTGCTCCCAGCTTCTCATACGCATCGCAGGCAGATGGCAGTGCGGCCATCTACGTAAAAACCCTCAAGGAGTTCGTCCTTGAGGGTTTTTATGGCCATCGTTCTATGTGGAACATGCAACGCTTGGATTGAATTAAAAATCAATCAAGCCCAGACTTATTTGCAGGGAATCATCCACCTTGCTCATCATTTCATCATCAAGATGGGTGATTTTGTCAGTTAGCCGCTGCTTATCAATCGTCCGGATCTGCTCTAGCAAAATGACGGAATCCCGATCAAATCCATGCGACGCCGCGTCGATTTCGACGTGAGTCGGCAGCTTGGCTTTTGAATCTGTGCCGTAATGGCTGCAACAATCACAGTCGGACTAAATATTGCCGATATCGTTCTGGATCACAAGAACCCTTACGCCGCCCTGCTCCGAACCGACAACGGGTGATAAATCCGCAAAAATACGTCGCCCCGTTTAACGATCACTGTCTACACCCCGCTTACTAAGCGGTCTAGAGTGTTGTCTGCATCTTCCTCCGCGTGAAACGCCTCAGAAGCCATGGTCAGGTTAATTTTGGCCATTTCCATATAACCTCGCTGCATGGATTCACGAATGTAACGTTTCTTCCGTTCATTCAGGTACAACTTCATGGCCTGCCTAATAAGCTCACTGCGGTTGGAATTTTCCAGCTGAGCGATCCCGTCCACTTCCTGCAAAAGATGATCCGGCAAACTGATCATGATTCGTTTGGTGTTCTGCATATTGGCCACCTTCTATCACACCCCCACAACCTTCTCGCCCTGTGCACCAGTATTACATTATTCAAGGAAATTTATACAAAAGAATATATATGCCGAAGGTATATCAAGTATGCTGCATATCATTATAAACTACAATCGACACTTTCGTACAGACTTTAGCGACATATTCCTATTTCGAGGGTGTCTGTACGTATTCCTTCTTTCCTGAATAAATTACTTGGGGCACAAAAGGCCTTTAAAGGTGATTCCAGAGTGCATTTACCGTCTTAACGGGTATATCGTCGCGTATATACTGACGTGGTACCCGGTGGGCAATCATGCAGACGACCTCGTAGTGGATCGTTCCCAGCTTGGCTGCCAGCTCATCTGCCGTGATGCATTCGCCAGATTGCTGGCCGATGAGTACAACCTCTTCACCAGCTTTAATTTGTTCCGCCTCCTCGGCGAAAGGTTTGAGCGATACCATACATTGGTCCATACAGATATTTCCGACTACAGGGGCGCGGCGGCCGCGTATCAGCACTTCCGCTTTACCGCTCAGCATACGTGAGAAACCGTCGGCGTAACCGATAGGAAGGGTTCCAATTCTCTCTTCCTGCTCTGTTACATATTTCGACCCGTAACTGATACCGGAATGCGGAGGCAGATTTTTGACGTAGACAAGCTTGGTCTTTAACGTCATGACAGGGCGGAGGCTCACTGCCTTCCGATTCACCTCATCCGAAGGATACAATCCATACAGGCTAATGCCAATACGAACCATATTATAAGATAATTCGGGTGTATCGATGGCAGCAGCGCTGTTACCCGTATGTATGATCGGGATATGGTAGCCCTTATCCCGAAGAGCGTCCGCTACGCCCTGAAAACGGCGGTACTGTTCCAATGTATAGTCTTTGTTGTGTTCATCCGCTCTTGCAAAATGGGTAAACATTCCTTCGACAACAACCTGCGGCAGTGAACATGCTTCTTCTATAAAAGTAAGAGCATCTTCACCAGGAAGCAGGCCCAAACGACCCATTCCGCTGTCAATCTTGATGTGTACCTTAAGTGGCTTCTCCGGCTTGACTAAGAGTGCCTTTATCGCTTTGAGCACTTCCGAACTGAACAGGGTTATGGTTACATCATACTCATAAGCGGTCTCTACCGCCTCCGGTGGTGTATAACCGAGCACCAGGATCGGAATAGAGATGCCTCCTTGCCGAAGCTCGAGCGCCTCATCAAGGAAAGCTACGCTCAAGTAAGCCGCTCCCAGTTGCTGAAGTTCGCGTGCCACTTCTACAGCTCCGTGACCATACGCGTTAGCCTTCACACATGCAAGCAACTCCATGTGCTTGGGCAGCGCCTCACGAAAAACGTTATAGTTAGCGCGCAGATGGTCCAGGTTGATTTCCGCCAGGGTAGGTCGATATATCGCTTGCAATTCCAGTCACCTTCTTACCATTTTGAAAAAGCATTAGGTTTACATTAGATTAATGGTAATGTTCCCGCGAGCAACTGTCAATTGAGCCAAACTGCTTATTTCTGAAGCTCGCGGTACCCTTGTAGTGACGAAACTTGGTGAAACATCGGAATATCTGCAAGAAATGCAGGCAGAACCCCTGACGGATTGCCTTTATTTGGAAAATAGGCGAATGGCCCCATTGTCGGAATTTTGCCCTCCTTCAATGCTTGGTATCCGCCTACTTTGTATTATTTACCCGATTCTCCCTGCATGGAAGCAGCGACTTTCACCATTTCACTCACAGGAAGATTTGCGCTGGTGATTCGGTATTCGACTCCTTCTGTATTCCAGGTCAGCGTTCTTTGCTGATCGCCAGTGAGCAGCCCTACCGTTGTGAAGTCGATGTAAATCGCTTCGCCCGGTACGAGGGAAACCGCACGATCCATAGGTCTGGATTCCATAATCGTGTATTGGTACACGCCGTCATACTTCAGGATGACCGCATGATCCTTGCTCTCTGCAACCTCCATGGTGTCCTTATTGGTAACCCCGGCAGGAAGATACTCCGGATAAATAATGCCGAACGATCCCATGTCGCCGCCGGAGGCCGTTGGCGTCAAACCATCTGTTCCCTGGGCCCCATTGCCATCTGCTCCGGAAGCCACCGCACTCCATTCTCGTCCACTTCCGCAAGCGTTCCCTTCGCATCACTCATTGCGCTCAGATTCTTGTTGGTATCAAACGATTCCTTCGTCAGATTGGTGTCAAATGTAAAGGTATTGAATTTAACCTCAACCACGACATTAGCTTCCGAATCCGATACTTGTACCTGTTTCGGAGTGTAATTGTCCTTGGCGAGCCATATCTTCTGACGAATCAGGGAATGGCTGTGGTAGTTCGCCGCCACATCGAACACGTAGCTATCCTTATCCTCGGCAAACTGACGGGTATTGTCGCTCAGAATGCTGCCCAGCAGCGTCTGATACAGATATACCTGTCCCTGATTATCCGGCCAGTCGCTCTTGAAGCGGAAGCTCTTGTTCAGGCTTGGCGTCAGGACGAACACACCGTCATCATTACGAAGCACGATTTGCGTAATATCCTTTTGCCCATTCGTTAAACTGATCCGGTAGTAAGATGGTGACTGATACCATACCTCCACCTGGTACTCCTGCGGCGCCGAACCAGTATGTATGGTCATAACGCCCGCTCCCTGGTAAGCACCCTTGGCACTTTCCAGCTTATCAGCCACCTTGCCCAGATCCTTCACAACGCTGTCCGCATTTTTCTTCCCGCATCCCGCCAGTATTGTTGTTAAGCATAATACTACCGCGAGCAGCACCCATGAAATCCGGCGCATGTCATCATCCCCTTCAACACTTGTTTTGACTTGATTGATACATGTCTATGAGGGACTTGGTCACATTATGCAGACTAGCCTGACAAGCACCGTTACGGCAGGCCTCGCAAGGGGTTCATTGTCTGGGACAAGAAAAAAGCCCTGGCGGATTCAGCGGATCGTTGATTCCATAAGGGCATATTTTCTTAAAACATCTTGATTGCTCTCATAAGTCATCCAGAGCATCCCCTCTTAAGGAGCTGAGTGAAGAGCAACAGACTCATCAGGGACAGCATTCGTATAGGGCGCGAACCATTCCTCATCCACATGGTCTGGAGATGGAAGGCCTCGTGTCATCGGATCAAAAATCCAGAATATACCTACAGCGAGGACAGCAGCCCCACACCCGGCGATCACAGATGAACCAGCAAACACAACACCCAGGGTTCCTCCGATCAAACTTCCCAGCGGCATCGCAATCCCGCTGATTCCGCTGGCTGCCGCCAATACGGTTCCCAGTCTCTTCTCGGGAATTGCCTTCTGGATGACCGAAATAATGATGACGTTCGTAACGCCTCCAGGAAACCAGGCCAAGCCGTACACCAAAACGACAAGCCAGGTCCATGGGGTAAATACGCTTAATCCCCAGGCAGCTCCGGACAAACAGAATGCACTTAAGAAACAGATAGCCGAGCGGTAAGCGCTCAAGCTTCATATAAGGCGTCAATATGGCACCCAGGAGGCTTCCGCAAGCCGAAGCCATAAGCAGCATTCCATAGATGCTGGCCCCACCAAGACTGTCAGCAAATGCTGGCATGACCGTAAATGTTGCCCCGCCTGCTGCATTAATGACGATAATCCCGATTTGGATCCGTGCAAGAGGCGTTGCCAGCATGTAGCGAAGCCCTTCCTTCATGTCACTCCAATAACTTCCCATCGTGTTCCGAATACTTTTAGATTTTGATGAACTCGCCTCTGATATATTATTATCGTTGTTATCAGAAGTTTTGGTGGATTTCTTGATCTTCAATTGCGCGAACAACAGCGCACCGATGAAAAATCCGGCCGAATTCCATAAGTAGAGTGAAACTGCACCTAAAACCACAATCAGTACGCCGGAGATGGCGTTACATGCAACATCTATGCCCTGATTTGCAATCGAGAACAACGAATTGCCCTGTGTCAGCTGTCTTTTCTCAAGAATACGGGGCAGCGCCGTCATTTGCGCCGGATAGACCCACATATTCAGTGTCGATAAAATCGGGGTGATGGTCAGGACCAGACCAACCGTCAAGAAGTCAAAATAGAACGCAAGCGGTATGATCAATAACATTAAGGCCTGAACCAGCTGGGTGTTTACCAGCAGTCCACGTAAGGGAACACGATCAATCATCGGACCGGACAGAATCTGAATGATTCGCGGCAGGATGGACAGGAAGCCAGCAATTCCGGTATACAAGGTTGAACCGCCGAGGTCATAGACCAGCCACATCGCTGCAACCGCATATAAACTGTCACCAATATTCGTTAAAATCCGGCCGATAAACAGCAGCACAAAATTTCGGTTCTTGAAAATTTCCATTCAGCTTCTCTCCATTTCGAAGTTTAATAGTTAAGCCTGGTAGAGGCCGTGTTGGCCTCTATTTATCTTCGAGCTCCGTTGAAATCACATTGATTCCGATTGCAAATTCCTGACTGTCGCTTGATTTCGTCGCGATGGTTTTGTTCACCCATTTCTCGAGCAGTTCCTTGAATTCCGTAGTCATCTCTTGATATTGATCGCCGTTCAGCTGCAGCCTCAGGCTTATCCTGGTTCGGGTCGCCGCCGCATAATCGTCGGCAAGGACGGGGTCCATCATTTGCGTTCCCTTGGTGTTAAACCACTTGGCTTTGGATTTATAATATTTCTCTACAATGCCGCCGACAGTCCGGGTCTCCACCAAATCTATTAATCCGCCGTCGTATAACTTCTGAATATGATAGTGAATGCTTCCTGGCGATTCTCCCAATTCGTCCGCTACTTGCTTGGCGGTTTTGGCCGTATCCAGCATGGTTCCGAGAATCTTCACGCGTTGTGCACTGCCGAGCAGCTTGGCTTGTTCCACCGATATCTCAATGCTCTGATTATGATCTTGATCCATGTTTGCCAGCACTCCATTCTAATTGAATTGTTCATTCCAATTCTGTAATTTGATTTGTTATTTCCGTTCATTCCATTTTAGTTTATCATTCTAATTTTCTAGATCGGTATGTCACAATAATAAACCACCTATTACCATTTGTAAATAGGCGGTTTATTTTTTGTGTTTTTTTCTAAAGAGGTTTGACCATGTGGTAATAAACGTGCCCGTTAATCATAATTTCCTTATCCGTGCTGTACCCTCTTCTTTCATATAAAGAATGAGCGCGATGATTGTCCGTCACAACAGCGAGCGCGATTTTATCATACTGAAGTTCCTTCGCCTTTTTCTCCGCATGGCTGATAAGTGCCGAACCTATTCCCTTTCCGCCAAACTGCGGGGAAACGGATAAGGTATCGATATAATACTCATCCTCATCGGATTCTTTATCCAGGGCGATGGCCTTGTCATTCTTCAGCTTCCGCAAACGCTCCAGGATCGGACGATCCAGTTCCGCCACCTTATCTCCCCGTATGCCACGATAATGCCCGCTACTTCGCCGTCTACCTCTTTTACGGCAGCCTGCCTATGACTGAGCCTGCCTTCATCCGCACGAAAATATTGCTCCAGCACTCCAATCGCCTTCTCTTCGCTTTCTTCCCTGTCAATTGGTGCGCTACATCGTGCAGCGCATCATACAATAGCCTTACCGCTGCAGGAGCATCTTGTTGTCTTGCTAATCTGATTGTCATGTCAGTTAAGCCTCCGATTACATTCAATAATTCAAACATCCCAGTCCTCAACCTCATAAAATAAATCTATCTCGGATGAAGCTGTAAAGGATCGACGGTTTAATCCGCTGGTTCCGATCTTCTCATGCAGTCCAAAACCTCTGGATACCTTGAAAGCAAAAGTTAAACCATGAGGTATCATTGCACTTCCTCTATACAAACCCTCTCCGCAGTATGGAAGCTCAAATCCGGCATAAATGGATGGATAGGGCGGTGTGGATGGTGGCACTTTCACCTGGACGGTGACCTTCACAAACTCGGGCATCTCATCCACGACCCTCATTTCTTTATCCGCGGTCAAACCCCCATATTGAAGAAACATACGGGTGCTGCCAAGTGCTCTGGGTGTGATGCTTCCGTCAGGCCATACACGAAGCACATCCGGATCCTCGACATGGAATGTCCCGTTCATGAGCGTTTGAACAAATCCACTGGTATATGTAATAACCGGATTCAGCTGTTTGAGAGGTCCGTTTATGCCCACAACGCTATCCCCATGGAGTTGAATAGAAGCTGGTTCTCCGATATGGCCAAAAAATATAACAACGGCGCTTGAGCTCTGCCTGCCCAGTCTCTCTGACTGTGGCCTGCGCCCGGATCGAGGAACAGCATAAGATCCTCTCCCGGTACAAAGCCGTCATGAATGAGTCGCTCTGCTTCCACTCTGGCGTATTTTTCCATGAAGACCCCTTCTGCTCCGCCCATATCCAGCCATATTCGCAGGTTCGGATGCGTACCGTATCTTTGGTAAAATGGATATTCCTGCAGTTGGCCCTCAGTGTCAAACTCAGTCTTCACGAAAAAGGGTGACATCACGGCGATGCTTCCAAAAATCTCCGGACGGCGAAATCCTATGTTATAGGTGACAATGCCGCCTGCCGAGGAACCCATCATAGCCGTGTATTCCGGCCCTTGCAGCGTTCGAAAGGTTGCATTCATGTAGGGCATCACTTCTTCAATGATAAAGGCTTCATATTGTTCACCCGCAAACGGGGGTCGGTCACCTCATGCATCCTTGGATTGTCATGGAAGTATTCGTTCAGTCTTTGATGGGGAACCGTTGCGATACCAACGATAATAATCTCCTCCATCCGTCCTTCGGAAACAAGTCGATCTGCTGTCTCATGCATCTCCCAGGACTCCCCGGTCACGTCTGCAGAAAAACATGCTGCCCATCATGCATATAGAGTACAGCATAACGCTTCTCCGTATTCACATGATAGCTGGGCGGAAGATATACATACAAACTTCGGGTATTACCAAGGTTAACCGATGGAAAATCCGCGATTTCCACCATTCTTGAGGACATACTGACCATTCTAACCCCTCCTGCCTATTTTTGCACCACAAGGACCACTAAATGCTGCTTACACTGGCAAAAAACGTTACCTGAACAACAAAAAGGCACAACCCGATAAATCAGGTTGTACCTCTGAGGTAAGCATTGCCTTACCTGTCATTATACTGGGGAATTTCCCCAATTTCAATATCAGGATTTACCCTCGGGCGGCTCTTTGGGCACATAATTAAAGATATCGCCATCCACAAAAGTATCGATCAAACGCTCCAGCCATTTATAATAGGCGACGGCCTCACGCATTTTAGCCTGATCCTCTTGCAGCACCGCTGCCAATACTTCATCATGCTCATGCTCCTTATGGAGCTTCTCGGTTTCATCCAGCGCTTTGCGCAGAACCATAATGTTGCTCTCCACCGATTTTCGCCACTTAATATCAAAGAAGTCCACGAAGCTCTGATACCAATCGTACTCGACTTCATACAGATCTTTGCGGGAACCCTTCTCCCACACTTTGTTTACCATTTTATAATCGAGCAGTGTCCGCACGCCTGTACTCATGCTGGTCTTGCTCATCTTCATTTCCTGTCCCATTTCATCCAGGTTCATCGGTTTATCCGCAAAATAAAGCAGTCCGTATAAATGCCCCGTTGAGAGTGGAATGCCGTACAAATCCATATTTCGTCCAATATTCTCAATGACACGCTTACGAATCTTATGCACGGCTGCCTGCCGTTCATCATCTAAATGGTACAAGCCCATGCTTGCAGCCTCCTCTATCTGTAGCCATCCAAGAAGTCATATCAACCTAACCAAACCAGGTGGACTCGAATTGTAGTGTGAACGATCTCAAAGAAATCTAATCAATCCCAATTCCACACACATTCTCTGATCTATTGTAGGGAAAGCTATTTTAAAAGTAAAGAAGATCGCTCCAGAGGATATAGGAGCATATGGGAGCATATGAAAGGATAACTTTGTACAGTTTTTACTGTACGTACTTTATGTACGGATATAACGTTTGATACTTTACGTATCGGTTGTTACAATGGGTGACATGGGTTTACGAGACGACATCGGTACAGACTCGGTCAATTGGACGCGTCTCTATACATTCTAAAAGGAGGAGTACTTTTGGCTATTCTGCAAGTTAACAAGGTCAGCAAATTGTTCGGCACGAATCCGGAACAAGGGATTCAACTGCTTGAGCAGGGCTGGGGTAAAACGCGAATTGCGAAAGAGAAAAATATAACGGTTGGCGTTAACCGTGTCAGCTTCGACATTCATGAAGGCGAAATCTTTGTCATCATGGGGCTGTCCGGCAGCGGCAAGTCTACATTGGTCCGTTTGCTAAATCGGTTGATTGAACCAACATCGGGTGAAATATTGATTCATGGCAAAGATCTTCGAAAAATGAATAAGGAACAGCTGCGGGAGGTTCGACGCAAGAAAATCAGCATGGTGTTCCAGAAGTTCGCTTTGTTTCCCCATCGCTCGGTTGTAGAAAATGTGGAGTACGGATTAGAGATTCAAAAGGTAGACAAGAGCAAGAGACGCGAAGCCGCCATGAAGTCACTTGAGCTCGTAGGCTTGAAGGGCTGGGAAGAAAAATGCCCGACCAGCTTAGTGGCGGGATGCAGCAGCGCGTCGGGCTTGCCCGCGCACTGGCCAATGATCCAGAGATTCTGCTTATGGATGAAGCATTCAGCGCACTCGATCCCCTCATCCGCCGAGATATGCAGGACGAATTGATTGAGCTTCAGGACAAAATGAAGAAGACGATTGTGTTCATCACGCATGACCTGGACGAAGCCCTGCGAATCGGCGATCGCATTGCCCTGATGAAGGACGGCTCCATCGTTCAAATCGGAACACCTGAAGAGATCCTGACTCAGCCTGCCAACGACTACGTGGAACGTTTCGTGGAAGATGTGGATCTGTCCAAGGTGCTCACGGCTTCCCGGGTTATGCGCCGTCCCGAGACCATTACGATGGATCGCGGACCACGCGTTGCACTTGAGCTTATGCGCGAACGTGGAATCTCGAACCTGTTTGTCATTGACCGTTCCAAGAAGCTGCTTGGCGTCATAACGGCCGAAGATGCATCCGATGCGATGAAGAATAACCGCAAGCTTGAGGACATTCTTATCACGGACGGCCCGAGCGTCGGACCCGATACACTGCTGAATGAATTGTTTGAAATTACAAGTATGTCCAAAGTGCCATTAGCCGTTGTGGATGATAACGGCAGGTTGATGGGCGTCATCGTCCGCGGTGCTGTGCTCGGTGCTCTGGCTGGAGAAAGCAAGAGTGGGGAGGTGACGCAAGATGCCTAAGATTCCTCTCGCAAGCTGGGTTGATTCACTGGTCGAATGGATGGGAGACGTGTTCTCCGGCTTCTTTGACGCGATCTCTTTGATCATCGAGAAAATCGTGCAGCTGTTTACGGATCTGTTCATGCTTCCTCATCCGTATCTGTTCATTGTCATTCTGGCTGTCATCGCCTATTTCTTGGGCCGCCTGCCACTGACTTTATTCACGGCGATCGGTTTTCTGCTCATTGATAACCTCGGCTACTGGTCGCAAACGATGAGCACGCTGAGTCTGGTCATCACGGCAGCTTTAATATCGGTTCTACTGGGTGTTCCGCTTGGGATATGGGCGGCTTACAGCAGGTCCGCATCCCGGATTATTATACCGGTTCTCGATTTTATGCAGACGATGCTTGCGTTTGTATACTTACTCCCTGCCGTCACATTCTTCAGTCTGGGTGTTGTTCCAGGGGTTATTGCTTCGGTTATCTTCGCGATTCCGCCAACGATTCGTCTGACTCGTCTCGGGATTATGCAGGTATCCGGTGAATTAACGGAGGCTGCGGATGCATTCGGTTCGACTTCCGGACAGAAATTGTTCAAGGTTCAGCTTCCGCTGGCCATGCCAACCCTGATGGTTATTAATCAGACCATCATGCTGTCCTTGTCGATGGTCGTTATCGCTTCGATGATCGGTGCTCAAGGCATTGGTGCCGAAGTTTATCGTGCAGTGACTCAGCTGCAAATCGGGAAAGGGTTTGAAGCTGGCTTGGCCGTCGTTATTTTGGCGATTGTCCTCGACCGCTTTACACAAAATATATTTAAATCGAAAAAAGGGGTGCTTAATTTTGAAAAATCAAAAGTTTTGGTTGTCGCTAAGCTTGGTCGCTATTTTAATCCTGTCCGCATGCGGCGGAAACGGCGGTACGGATGGAACTACGGATAATGGAGCAAACAGCGGCTCCACCGCTTCCCTCGGCGAACAAGTAAAACATGAAATCATCGGTATTGATCCAGGTGCAGGTATTATGAAAGCAACGGCTGCTGCTATCGAGGAATATGGATTGACAGACTGGAAACTGATCGAGGGTTCCGGTGCAGCCATGACGGCAACACTGAATAAAGCTATCAAGAACGAGGATCCTATCATCATTACCGGTTGGACGCCTCACTGGATGTTCGCCAAATATGATCTGAAGTATCTGGAAGATCCGAAAAAGTATTCGGCGAAGCTGAAGAAATTCACACGATTGCCCGTCTCGGACTGAAGGAAGATCATCCGGAAGCTTACAAATTCCTAAGCAATTTCAAATGGACCTCTGACGATATGGGTCAAATTATGACTGCTATTCAAGAAGGGCAAGATCCGGAAGCTGCTGCTAAGGAATGGGCTGACAGCAACACAGAGAAAGTGGATGCCTGGCTTGAAGGCGTGCAGTATTGAAGGAAAAACTTTCAAATTCAGTTATGTCGCATGGGATTCCGAGATTGCCAGCACCAACCTGCTGAAGGTCATCATGGAAGACAAACTGGGCTATAAAGTAGAGGCGCTTCAGGTCGAAGCAGGCCCGATGTGGACCGGCGTTGCCAACGGCGACGTTGATGCAACCGTAGCAGCTTGGCTGCCATTGACGCATGCCGACTACTGGGATAAATTCAAGGACAAGGTCGAAGACCTTGGCGCTAACATGGAAGGTGTAAAACCTACCTGGTGGTTCCATCCTACGTGGAAGCTAATTCGATTGAGGATTTAAAATAAATACTTGTGAAGCCATCCCATGGAATATGGGGTGGCTTTTCTTCTAAAGAATGAGTCAAGATTGTCGGCCTGTGTTGGAGAGAGGATGTATCCGTTCCGGTCGCGTTGAAACCAGGAAAACAGGATGATACTCTTGCGGCATTTTCCCGGTTTCAAAGGCGAACGCCAGGTCTCCTCCACAGATACATCCTCTTTTCTTGACTTCGGCCTCCAATCTTTCCACGTAAAAAGAGCCATCCCATTCATCTTGGGATGGCTCTTTGCGGTGGCGGGACTTGGCTGACCCGTATTCTACACGGTCAGCTAGCCTGAGTTATTGCCAGGCAAGCTGTGAGGTCCCCATTGGGGCTCACAGGCTTGCTTACCGCTTCTTGCGGGCTGTAAGTCCCTTTAAGAGACTTGCAGCTTTTGCTGGCGCGCACGCGGCTAATCTTTTATCGTTACCGTTACTGGCGAGTATTCGGCGATCACGGTTTGACCGTGCACCGATACGCTGCCTTGCGGCGTGAGGTCTTTTTCAGTCATGATGCCAAGGGCAATGGTGAATTTATTGAATTTGATCGGGATGTTGTTCTCCCGGCGAATTTCTTCTCCATTTACGTAGAACACCGCTTCGTCCTCGGCACGGTTATACGTAATTTTGTAAGTATTGAACTCCAGTGGTGTAAAGTGTGTGTCTTCCTCTTTAAAAATACAGAAGTAGCGGGTCTTGTCCGATTCCGGCACCTGAACGCCCGGGAACGGCAGAACAGCATATACGCTGGCATACTTGTCGTTCGAAGCAAAGAAATCCAAGGCTCCGCTTATGCTAAAATCAAGCAGGTTCAGGGATACATAGCCGTCATACAGGTCACCAGGCACCGTGCCCTGGGTGCGCGCCCGAATCTGCAGCTCGAAGGTGACCTCACCGGATTCCGGCACTTCCACTTCCTCGTTGGAATAATACATATGCTTGGCATTATCGAGAATTTGGATCTGGTTATTCTGGCGGCTCAGCGGCGCGCGAACGTACAGGATTCCGTTGCGTACGATAACGACAGCATTCGGCTCCCGATACTCCCAGAACGAACCGTCCGGCAGCGGGAAACCGCCGATCTTCCATACCTCGCTCTCGGACAGGATGGAGTGAAAATCACCAAAAACGCGTTGTTGTTCCATCTAATTCCCCTTCTTTCTTACAAAGTCTGAATAATTCCCTGGATGATCAACGACAGGATCAGCACGCCGCCGCAGCGCATGGTGGTCATGGTTGACGCGCCCATTAGCGGTAAATACGCTTCGGAACGGTTACTGTCCTTCAGTCTTCCATATACAAGATACAACGGAATAATCGTAAGCAGTGCTATCAGTGCGTAAGGCGGAAGCGCTCCGGCTAATACGCAGACTATCAAAGACAGGCAGGCCAGCAGCAGCAGAACACGCGAGAAGTTCAGCGCTCTTTTTCACCCCATACCACGACCAGGGTCTTCTTCCCGGCCTGACGGTCCGCCTGCCAATGCAAGAAGTGATGATTGAACAAAATAAGCGTTGTCAGCAGCCCGATAGGCAGTGACAGCAGCAGCGCCCGTATATCCAGATGTGAGGTTTGAACGTAGTATGCACCCATCACAGGCAAAATACCGAAGGACAGCAAAATAGCAATTTCACTGAAGCCCTTGCCCCGATATCCGAATTGGATGGGCGGTGCGACATAGAAATACGCAATCAATCCGCCAAGTGCACCGAAGACGAATGCCCACCAGCCACTGATTAAACTTAGAATAATGCCGCTCAGTGCAGCTAATCCGAACAGCGACCAGGTGATGAGCTCGAATTTGCGAAGCGACCAGACGCCTTTCGTAAGGAAGCCCGAATTCGTGGAGATGGCATCGACATGCTCCTGCGCTTCCGTATCGGTTCCGTTCTTATAGTCCCACAGATCGTTCACCATGTTGGAGAACAGATGCGCAGCCCCGCTTCCGATCAAAGTCAACAAAAAGAGGCCTATATGAAATTGGCCTGTCCATACATAAGCCCCGAGTGCTCCCAAAGCAACCGGAATCAGCATGACGGGAATGACTTTGATTCGGGAAGCTTTTTTAAACTGTGTAAGGGCATCCACGTTGATATGCTCCTTTCTCTTCTATTAATACAGAATAGAACGCCTGCAAGTAGCTTGCAGACGTTTAGCGTTGTGAAACATAGAACTTGCATAAATAAGAATATCATAATTGTCGAACTTTGTAATC
The DNA here is from genome assembly GCA_012656105.1 of Phytophthora syringae. Lineage (NCBI taxonomy): Eukaryota > Oomycota > Peronosporomycetes > Peronosporales > Peronosporaceae > Phytophthora > Phytophthora syringae. The sequence continues at coordinate 631,916 of JAAKBD010000004.1, forward strand.
CGTTTGTTAGAACTTGGCTGCCCAGCCATTATACCGATGACCGTTCGATGAGCTCGAAGGCAAGCTCCTTGCGAACCGGTTCCTTCAGCTCTCCTTGAATATGTGCATAAACAATCCTGAAGGCCTCCGACCCCATATCGAACAATCGGTTATCAATCGTGGTCAGCCCCAGCATTTTGCCGATCGGCTGATTGTCGAACCCGATAACAGCAAGCTCTTGCGGTACGTTCAGTCCTCTCTTCTCCGCTTCATAGATCAACCCGGCTGCCACATGGTCGCCCGTGACCAACAAGGCACTGGGGCGTTCCTTCATGTCCGACAGCCGATCCATAATGGCAGCGCCGTCCTCAAGATCTATACAGCCATCCAGGATCCACTCCTCGCGGTAAGGCTCCCCGATCTCCTGAAGCACTGCTCCGTATGCCTTTTGACGTGCTCTCGTGCTCGGGCTGTCCAGTCTGCCTACCGTGAATCCGATGCGCCGATGTCCCCGCTCCATTAAATAATGCATAGCGCTGCGAAATGCCTCCGCATGGTTAATATATATAGAAGAAAATAATCGTTCCCCTGCATCCCGGCAGCATACAATCGGTCCATACGTGCAGTAGGCTTCGATCTGTTTAGGAGTAACCGACGACGATAAAATAATGATGCCGTCAATCTCGCGGTTGCGCAGCATCTCCAGCACTTCCAGCTCCTTATCCGGCGCATATCCGGTCTGGCACAGGATTAGGCGATAACTGGCGGCAAGCGCTTCTTGGTAAGCTCCCTCCATCAGTAAGGAGAAGTAGGCATGATTAATAAACGGCAGCATAATGGCAATATTCATCGTTTTACCTGTAATCAGATGAACCGCATTCATATTTCGGGCGTATTTCAGCTGTTTCATCGTCTCCAGCACACGTGTCCGCTTATCTTCACTGACATAGGGATGATTATTCAGGACCCTGGATACCGTTGATACTGATACGCCTGCCAGCTTAGCGATCTCTTTGATATTTGCCATATTCCGTCATGCCTCCTTTTATCCACTGGTTCCTTCCTGATACTATCATGATTGCCTCTCCTATTCAAAGCGAGGCCATGAGCGGGTTAAAGCCACTGAACCAGCATAAAGATCATATCCACTAATTACTTTTTTGGTACTATGAATGAGTGACGAATGACTTCAGCTCTATGGAGGGATCGGTATGTCTAAACTGTTCAAGGCCCTTGGTGCCATATGGCTTATCGGCGGTTTTATTGGAGGGGTCATCGTATTCATCATCATGGAGGGCAATTGGTTGACAGGGATTACTTGGCTTATCAGCGGTGCGATCATGGGCGCATTGTTCTATACGGTGGGCGAAATCCATGAAATCGTATGGGAGAATAATGCCCTGCTCCGGGAGGTGCTTCACCGTCTTCCACAGCAGCCTGGCGATAAGAAGCCTCCCCTTGGAAATTCCAGAGCCAATCTTAGCGCGTTGAAGGATTATAAGATGAACGCAAAAGATTAAGACACCATAAAAGAGTGCTTGCTCTGGTATGCTTTTCATACTTTACACTGAATCTGGGTGGAAACCTTCATTCATTGTCAGCGTGACCCAAAGGGCGTGATGGCAAGAGCAAGGCTTCTGCCTTTTTATCGAAAGACTGAAACTTACATCTTGTCCGTCACGTTATCCTTGTCAAAAGGAGTTGATGGATGATGGAGACATTCGGCAGAGGCTGTTTGTACATTATTATTGGTATGGTTGTGGTGCTGCTGCTGGCCATACTGATCGGGAGCACCATTACAATCCCTTGGTTCATCTTCATTCCGCTTGTCATTATTGCCTTTGCTGTGGCTGCATCGAAGAGCAAGCGGAGGGATGATGATTAGACTCGGGCTTGGAGGTTCGCCTAAAGAACCCTTGACACAGGTAGTATTTTGAATACAGACTCATATCCTATGTAAAAGAAAAAGGACCCCGCCGGAGTCCCTTTTTCTTTATGCAAAATCTGAATAGGCTTCGGCCGTAAAGCTTTCGGACCGACGCGGGTAGGAAATAAAGTAATACCACCAGGCACGCTGATCAGAGCCTGATAAATAATAAATCCGGGATTTGGCGGATGGTAGTCGACTCCGCTTCCCGACAGGAGAGTAATCTCCGTGACTCCTGCCAGTAAAGGCAGTGTCTCGGTGGCAGTATAGACAGTTGTTGTTACCCCACTTACAATACGATTAACCGTCACTGTAAGAGGAGTCAACACCGATAACAAACTGCTCACTGCCACGGTAAAATCAAATACAACTCTTAAATCTGCTCCTGCTCCTGACGTATTCAAACCGAGTGTACCGAACAACTCAGGCGTAGTCGATACCGGGATTGCAATCGATCCGCTTGTAGCAGCATTCAGGGAAACTTGGCTATCCACTAGAAAATTCGCCATTTTATCAAAACCTCCCAACCTTTGAGATATTATAGAGTATGTTGGATTACAAGGATTGGTATAGACGGGCCGGGTATCTATCACTAGAAAATAAATATATTCCATGAAAGACGAGTAATTTGCTGTAAGATTCTATATTTAAATCTATATAAAGACAAAAAGACTCCTGCCAGGAGTCTTTTATAATTAATGACCTAACCAAGACACGCTGCTGTATCCTGGTCATATCTTACTTCGAGATATTCTTAAATGCCTCTGTTTGCTGCTTGATACCAACCTCTGTGGCAAAACGCTCAATGCTGGAAGCTCCGAAGAATCCTTCGACACCCTTGGTTCGGGATAATACATACGCTGCATCCTCTGGCTCCGCGATGGGTCCGCCATGGCACAGAATCATAATGTCCGGGTTAACCGCTTTTCCGGCATCGCAGATCGCTTGAATCTTGTCCACGCAATCATCCAGCGTCAAGGCCGTCTTGGCACCAATCGTTCCCTTGGTAGTCAGGCCCATATGGGCAACCAGTACATCGGCTCCGGCTTCCGCCATCTTCTTCGCTTGATCAACGTCAAACACATAGGGGTAGTCAGCATATCCAGCTCATGCGCCTTCCGGATCATCTCAACTTCAAGATCATACCCCATGCCGGTCTCCTCCAGATTGGCACGGAATACACCATCGATCAGGCCTACCGTCGGGAAGTTCTGAACTCCCGCAAAGCCCTGCTCCTTAAGCTGCTTTAGAAAAATATCCATGATCCGGAACGGATCCGTGCCGCAAACACCTGCCAATACAGGCGTATTCTTCACAATAGTAGCACCTCGTTTCCCATGTCCACCACGATCTGGTTCGCATCTCCGTATGCCATAAGTCCGGCCAGGGAGCCGCGTCCAGCCATCCGGTAACGGCCAGAATTATAAATGATGATGAGGTCCACGCCATAAGCTTCGGCACTCTTGGCCGATATACCCGTACCTGCTCCCGCTCCCAGTAATACCTTGCCCTCTGCTACCTCTGCCTTTAACTTGGCTAATACGTCCGCTCTCGTGCTCATTGCCATGATATGTTCCTCCTTCAGATATGAATACTTGGTGTATTGGTGAGCTATTGCTCCAATCTTACTTACGCTTCATCAGTTCCATCAATTTATCGGCGGCTGCCACTGCAAAAGCTTGATCGTTAATGTCGGTCTCCATCTCCACCAGTTCCACCTTCTCACGATTGATGCGTTGTCTCAGCGTATTGAACAGCATCTCATCCTCTTGTGCCCCCGGAATGCCTCGCCCTCCACATCCAGCATGGATACGCCTTGCAGGGGAAGCATCAACACCGTAGGACCCTCCGAAAGATTCAGTTTGTCCGCAATGATCTCGCCAAGCTGCTTGGTTCTCCTCCACCGTCGTCCGCATCAGTGTAACCGAGGGGTTATGCTTGTACAGGTTCCGACCCCGGTATGCCTCAGGCACAGTATCATAAGGACCGAAGTTGACCATATCCAATGCTCCAGTTGATACGACCTGCGGTACCTGGCAGCGTCCAGCGGCTTCGAGCCGATGAGGTCCTGCCGCCAAAACGCCGCCGAACAGCTCATCGCACCATTCCGTTGTTGTCAAATCCAGTACACCGTCTATAAACCCGGCATCAATCAGACTTTCCATCGTTTGCCCGCCTGTACCTGTTGCGTGAAACACAAGCACCTCGTACCCATGCCGCTCCAAATGCTCCCTGGCATAATCAATGCAGGGTGTCGTTACACCAAACATCGTTGCTGCAATCAACGGCTTTTTATCCATCGGTGGTGCCGATTCGAACGACACCATACCTGCTACCGCATGAGCCGCATTGGTAAAAATCTTCGTGGAGAACGAGTTCAGACCGGATACATCCACAATGGAGGGAAACATGATAATGTCACTCGTCCCTACGTAAGGTGCCGTATTCCCGGATGCAACGGTAGATACCATCAGTTTCGGAACTCCGATCGGCAAGGCTCTCATGCCTGCCGTTACAATCGACGTTCCCCTGTACCGCCGAAAGACATAATGGCGTCGAATTTCCCCTCGGCATACAGCTTCGGCACGATTTTTCCATCCCTTGAGCCAAAACCTCGGTCCCGGCCGACCGGTCCTTCCGGGCAGCGATCTCGCGTATATCCGCCCCAGCCGCCTCTGCAACTTCGATGTTGGATACATCCGGCGCAAACATCGGCTCGAACACACCGCTGTGGATCGTAAACGTTTTTAGCCCCAGGCTCTCGATAACGGATTTCACGTATAAAAACTCGGCACCCTTGGAATCCAATGTTCCCGCTATGGCTATTGTCTTCACCGTACAGACCTCCTCAATGTCGCTTATCAAGATCGCACCAGTCCTAAAGAGGCCCGGCATGTGATCCCTATACATAAATAATACAGCGCTTTCAAATAAAAAGATCGTATCCGTGTACGATCTTTATGTATATTTGTCTTCGATGTGCTGACGATAGGTTTGGGGAGAGGTTCCCGCGTACTTTTTGAAGGTTTTGCTGAAATGGACATAGTCGGGATAGCCGACCAGCTCCGCAATTCAAGCGAGCGCCAGCTTGCTCTGCTTCATGATCTCCTGGGCTTTGTGGATGCGGTATTTGGCTATATATTCAGGAAAGCTGCACCCCACTTCTCTGTTGAACAGCGCGCTCAGATGCGTTCTGGAAACATGAATCTGTTCTGCCAGCTCCGTCAATGAAATATTGTCCGCATAATGGTCAGCAATATACTCTTTTACGTAAGTTACATAATCCATCGGCTCCGCGAGGTGTGCAAGCTTATCCATCAGCTGCTGGTCCTGCTCCAGATGGTAGGTCGCCTTGAAGCGATGTGTTGCATCCACGATGGCTTCCTCCGTCGGTGTCCGTTCAAAGCTGGAGCCGCCCACGTAGCCCATAGCCGATGTGTTGTCATACATATACTGGACATCCACGGCGTGTGGACCGGACCGCCATACAACAGCTTGATCGGCTTCTTGCCCGAAGCGTCACATACGTCAAAAATTTCTCTGGCGATCTCGGCTCCCTTCTCCAGCGACCATGCTTTTTGGTTCCCATCAAACCGCCCGCCGTGACGCCCAGGTGTGCGCAGATGATATCGGCTCCCGCGTCCAGCATCCACAAGGCATGCTCCGGGTTAAACACAAAAGCCATCGTAAACATTCCATGCTCATGGGCGAGCCGGATGGCTTCCACCTCTTGGTAAGTGATTCCCTCTTCCTCCAGGGCTTCGCGGAATTGCCCGTCGATCAATCCCAGCGTAGGGTAGTTGATAATGCCGGAAAAACCGCTGCTCCGAATTAAATCCAGGTAACCCGGCAGATGAATGGTCGGATCCGTTCCGCACAAACCGAATATAATAAGCGCATCCCGGACCACCGACAGGATCTCCCGTGAACCGAACTCCATCACCATATCATTGCAGTTCGCGTAAGGCATCAGCCCCGCAAGGGAGCCGAGCCCCATCTGCCGGAAACGCCCTGAATTCAGGGCCAGTATAAGATCCGCACCGCCCTTTACCGCATATTTGGCCGAGATCCCGGCTCCGACTGCCACGCCGATGATTCGTTCCTGGGTCTGGATTCCTTTATGTAATGTATCTAAAATCTGTTCTCTGGTCGTTATCAAAGCTACTGGTCCCCTTATCTTCAATGTGACCGGGCTTATATGTATCGTTTCCTAATGCCGCTGAACCTATTATAAACCAACTTTAATAGAGACGTTTCTTATAACTGTCCTGAAGCGCCTGGGCAACGGACTCTTCCGTCACATGGTCTTGATTCACATGATCCGCTATAATCCTGGACGGATTCGGCAGCTGTTCTCTGGATAACCAGGAACCAGAATCCCAAACCTGTGAACGCATAAAAGCTTTTGCGCAGTGAATGAAACATTCCTCCACTCGTACCCCAATCCCAAGCCATGGCCTTTTTCCCTGTACGCTCAGCAGGTCAAGCAGGTCCTCATCTCTGATTAAGACGGCGCTGCCGTTGATCCGCAAAGTCTCCTTCAAACCGGGAATGACAAACACGAGGCCGACCCTCGGGTTGGACAGTATATTTCGCAGCGAATCAAACCGTCGATTACCCGGCCTTTCCGGAATGACCAACCAGGATTCATCCATGATGTGAACAAACCCCGCCGCATCTCCCCTCGGTGAGACATCACAATATCCCGATGCATCGGAGGTTGCCATAAACAGCAGCGGACTCTTTGCTATGAAGTCTTTACAGTGATGATCCATTCGATCCAACGTTTTATGCTTGACCACATGACTGGATTCCCCGAACAAACCGCGAAGCTCCTCCTCCGATGTCATCACGGATTGAAAAGGTCCTTTTATCATCAGAATCACTCTCCCATTAGATACCTAACTTCAAAAAGCACCCTATCTGTTTCTCATCCTCGGCTGCTGGTACGGTAGATACGGTATAAAAGAAGCTCCCCACAAGTTCACGGAACCTATGCGAAGCCCTTCTTCATTCTTATAAGAACACCAGCAGCAGAATACCGACAACAAAGCAATAATATGCAAAATACTTCAAATTCCCACGCGCCATAATGTTCATGAACCATTTCATTGCAAAATAAGTACAGATCAGTGTAGCTATAAACGCGAGCAGATAAGGCATCATCAGCTTGGAAATGTCAGGATCGGACGCAATATCCGAAATGCCCAGCACCATGCCTCCAAGGCTGATTGGAATATAGAGCATAAAAGAAAACCGCAGCGCTGTCTCCTGCTTCATGCCCACAGCAATCGAAGTGATTACGGTTGAGCCAGATCTGCTAATGCCTGGTATCAGCGCAACAGCCTGGGCCAGCCCTACGATAAGCGCGTCCTTGAAGGACAGGTCATTATCCTGCTTGCGGCCGCGAAGATTCCGAATCAGCCAGAGGGCAACTCCCGTGAACAGCAGCGCGATTCCTACCGTACGTACGGAGGAGAATATCGACTCGATCTGATCCTTAAACAGCAAGCCAATAAGCACAGCGGGGATCGTACCCACAACAATATACAAAATGAACATGAAATCGGATTTATACTCCGGTTTTCGTGTGCGCAAATAATTCAGGCCATTCACAATCAATCTCTGCAGATCCTTGCGAAAAATAAACACAATCGCAATCAGCGACGCCGTATTGGTCAAAATTTCAAATGACAGCCCGTTCTGCTCCATGCCCATTAATCGTTGGGCTACAATCAGATGACCGCTGGAGGATACCGGAATCGGCTCCGTAACCCCCTGCACGATGCCCAGCAGCAAGTACTTCAACCACAAGATCAAATCTTCCATAACTCTCCTACTCTCTTTGAAACATTTGTGTTTCTTATAAAAACACTAGTCTATCATAGCCCAAAAAATAGCAACAATCAAACCTCGCCTATGTGTATGTTGATATATTGTAGAAAAACGACAGATTTTGTCGAGTTTTTGTAGAGATCGATTTTATATACTGCTTTAGTGATTTCTTGCGGTTTTTGGAGGAGGCGTCCCTGTTTCATTTCCGCAGGGGATACAACAATATGAGAGTAGAAAGGGGTAAAGTTTTGAAAAGATTTGAATCAGGACCAAGGCGCAGCGCCAAGAGCTGGATCAGCTCCTGCCTGGCATTCGTGTTTTGTTTCACTGCTGTTTTTCCGCTATGGTCGACCTACAGCTTCAGCGGCCGCGAATGTAGCAGTGGATGAGACGAAAAACTACATATCACTCAAGAACACCGATTTTTCGTCAAACAATCCGAGGGTCGGAAATTATGCGAATTTTGCGTACCAAACCGAAACACCTCCGACCTACTTAACCCAATTGGGTAAAGTCATCGCTAAAGACCTGCAGTATAACTACGGTGTGAGAACCAGCACCGCTCCATACAGCGATTCTCAAATCAAGAGCCCAAACAATATTGTGGGCTTCAAGGATGCCGGAAACGGCCTGGTTCCGATGCGTCTGGCTACCAACAAGCCGGAATCGTTTGGAAGCATGTTTAACAAAGAGCGCGTAACCTTATCCAACAACCGCTCATTCAGTACGTATTTCAGTTTTAAAATGCATGGGGAACCCAAGCGGACGGCATCGTGTTCGTGGTACAAACTGCGTCCAACGAAGCAGGTGCCAGCGGCGGCGGGCTCGGTTATTCCGGTGTAGCCAAGAGCATCGGTGTGGAATACGATACCTGGTACAACAAGGGTCTGGACAACGGCACACCGCGGAATGATCCCCGAGCTATTGGAACTTCAAGCGGCAACCGCGCCTCCCACGTAGCCCTCGTCCTGGACGGCAACGTGGATCATGATGCTCAACCGAAAGGTGCGGTCGACGGCAAGAACATCGCCAATATGGATATCAAAAAGCTGTCCCTTGCCCAAACTCCCAGCGAGGCGGCATCGGATCCGTACAAGCTGTTCCATACCTGGATCGACTATGACGGACTTACAAAGAAGTTTAATGTCTATCTGATCCGCGAGAACAATAACGGCACCTATCTTGTGCCTCAAGTCGGAACCGACGGCAAACTGGTTATCGCCGGGAACGAAGTTGCAACCCAGGAGGTTACCCAATTCCCGTATTTGGAAAATGGACAGCTCGTATCCCGTACTTCGGGCGGATCTGTCATTCCCGTGAAACCCATCATGTCTGACACGCAGGACCTTTCGTCCATGCTGCTTCAGGATGATGCCTACATCGGATTTACGGCAGCCACGGGCGGTTCCTATCAGGACCATGACATCTATTCCTGGCAGTTTAACAACTACAGCGGACTGATTGTGCCTGGCACGAATCAAGGACAACAGGAAGTAGAGCAGGCCCCGACCCATATCCAAATTGTAAATACGGTGCCTTTAAGAAATGCAAGCGGCCTACCTGTTTTCTTCCAGAAGGATACTAATGGCAGTAACGGCGTACTGGGCGTTAAGCCTGTGACCTATGCAGCCGGAGATACTCCAATGGACGGCATTAAAGCCGGGGATCTACTGCAGAGATCCAAGCGGAGGTCCGAACTATTGATGGGGACCTTATCGCCGGTTATCCGGTTACCTTCTCCATGTATTATGTATTGGCAAATACTCAGGTCGACATCGGCAGCGGACGCAAGGTATGGTCCGAAACGCTTGCCGACGATTCCGATATGTATCTGACCGCAGACGGGTACGAGGTTCGAACACAACGTTATGATCGGAATGGACAAGAGGTTCTGGTCCGGGAAATCACCGTTCCGAGTGATGCCAACGGTGTTGCCAGCGTCAACCTCTGGAACCTTGGCGACTACCCGCACCTGAGCTATGCCAAGGCACGGATCGGCGGCGAGCTGAACGGCAAAGTGTATGGCGGCGGCAACTTCGATACGACGCCTGTCTACTTCGAGTCAGGAAGCGCTCCTGTCGTCACAAATGCCAAGGTCGGTGACGACCGTAAAACGATTGTCACCACACTTGATATGCCGGTAACTTACGATCCTCATGATACGGCGGCTTTTACATTGAAGTTCCTGACCCGGCGGATCCCTCAGCAACGGTGAAGATTCCGCTTGTTGTAAAGGGGCATGCCAAGGACTCTCAGGATGAAGACGATCCTTTCCGGCTTGTAATGGAGATCGATGCCGATTCTCCCGACTATCCTCCAAGCCTACCGGATTATGTGATACCTCCCAATGTGCAAACGCCCTTGAACTATGACAAGGATAAGGGCTCTGTCACCGGAACTGGTGCAGGCGGCCTCCCATTGGAGAGCTTCCCGGTCAATGGAGGCGTTACCGTACCTGTTGAGAACCGCTTTGCTCCCGTAAGTCATGAGGTCGTGAATACTCAGGATCGCGACTCGATCCGCATCACGTTCCCTGATTCTATCGAACCTGTGGCAGCTAATGCTATGACCGCATTCACAGTGACGATTAACGACGGTGTGCTGCCGCTTATGAAACTGGCGTTGACGCCAGCGGGAACTCCATTCACGCAGGATACGGACAAGCATTTGACGCTTAAGCTGGATCTGAACAGCGCTCCTGGCGTACCGCCAGCTTGGAACGGGAAGATCCCACTGGCTGCTGAAGTGAGTATTTCGTATGAGCCCGGTAAGCTGAATGCTGCTGACCTCATTAAGAAGGCTGACGGTTCGCACGAGCAGCTGGATCTGTTCCTGAACGACCCGGTGCGCAACCAGATGCAGCCGACAGCGGCTGAAGTGATCAATGATGAGTCACGCAACAAGGTCAAGGTTGAATTTGCGGAGCCGCTGAACGCGGCGAGTCTCCCTGGAAGCGCCCCGGCATTTAGCTTCAAGCTTGATGGGATCGCTGCTCCGGTGAGTGCAATAAATGTGGAGATGGATCCGGCCGATCTGACAGGCCAAACGCTGATCTTCACGTTGGATGCTGCCAATCTGCCTGCAACGGGCATTCCTTTCAAAGCAGATGACAGCGCGCCAACCAATATCACCATGAATTACAGCACAGGCATTGCTTGTGCAGATATCAAGGAACTCCTCCCCTTCAGCGCAGTCTGGGATGGCTCGAACATTTTGATGTCAAGAACCAGACCTCGGCTTTTGAACCTACCGCTGCTGCTGTGGGTACAGACCGCAATACCGTGACCGTCAAATTTGAACGGACCGTGGATGTGATCGGTCAGCCCGAACTATCTCTCACATGGGATAACGGTGCCACGGTATATCCGGTTGATATGATCGGAAATGGGACAACGGATCAAGATACCCTGGTTCTGGCTCTCCCGAACGGTATCGAAATACCGGAGAACGCCAATGTACAACTAACGTATACTCCCAAGGCAGGGGATCGCATTATCGATCATCTTGACCCGTCTCGTGTTCTGCGGCCGCTTGACCTGGTTTCCGGGGTGAACGGAGACTTTCCGGTAAGCAATGTGGGGATTGCCATAACCGCTCCGGCAAACGGCTCCACGATTCAGCACATTACACTGCCTGTTCAGGGGACTTACAGGGATGCTGGCACTCCGGTTCATGATCATGTTGTGGTGACTGTGACTGGCGCAACCTATGGTCCTGTAAATGGAACCGTAACCGTTCTTCCTAATGGAGAATGGACATTTACGCCAGACTCGTACTGGAGAGACGATATCTATACGGTGACAGCCACCGCGAAGGACGTACTCGGCAAAATCGTGGATGACACCATGACCTTCACTGTTGTCGGACCTCGCATCTCGGTTATTGGCCCTATGCAGTATGGTCAACACATTCAAGGTCCCGTAACCGTAATTACGGTATGATCGAGTCTTCTGCCGATCTGATTGAAGTTGAAGTCAGAGATGGACTGGGCCAATTGATTCCGGGGCAAGCCCTTAAGCTGTCAAACGATCCGGAACGCTGGACCTTCATACCGGATGAGCCGATAGCTGCTGACGGAACCTATACCGTTATCTCCAAAGGAAGAGACGCAAATGGTGATGAGTTTTCCAGCGAAGCCTATCCTTTTACCATCGATACGGTTGCACCTGTAGTTACCATTGATTCACCTACAGACGGCTACATTGGAAGTCCAAACGCCCCGGTGGATAAAATCGTTGTGAGTCCAAATGAACCCGCCACCAGCGTAACCGTTTCGGTCTACGACCGGAACAATCGCGTTGTTGCACAAGGCCTGGCTATTCCGGGTCCCGGGGATCAATGGACATTCACGCCGGATCGTCCGATCTCCTCTGTCGGTACGTACCGTGTAGAGGCTCTTGCCATGGACATGGCTGGCAATCTGAGTACGGTGTCGATCCGTACGTTCACCATCCGGTCGGCCAACTCTGGAGGTTCCGACGATTCAGGCTCTTCCGGCGGCATTGGAATACCTATCCAACCTCAGCCAAAGCCTGACCCTGAGGCACCAAAACCGGTGCCCATTGATCTATCAGCCGTAAATGTGAACCTGGAGATCAGCCGCTCTATCCATCCGGATGGAGGCCAGGCCTCTGTAAAATTAAGCTACAAGAATCTTTCCGGCTCCACCGTTCATGGTGGACAAATTGAACTTATCCTGCCAAAAGGCGTTGAAGTCATCGATGCCGCTTACGGTAAAGTGATCGACGGCAAGATCGTATGGGACGTAGACAAGCTGGATGCTTACCAATTGAAGAGTTATCATATTAAACTTAAATGGCCACAACTGGCTCAAGGCGTAGATGAACAAGCATTTACGCTGTCCGCTCAATATACAGCATCTGGAGACCATGTATCGGGCAAAGCCAATACCGATCGGCTTCAGCTGCTCGTGTATGGTGCAAATGCGGGAGCTTTGAAGCATGAGCGTTACATTCTTGGCTTCCCGGACGGCGACTTCAAGCCACATAAATCATTGACCCGCGCCGAGCTTGCCGCTATTATCGCAAGATTGCTTGGGGATTACGAGAGTGCAGCCGACAGCTATAAGGATGTACCGGAAGGCCACTGGGCCTATTCATACATCCGTACCGTCACCAAGCATCAAATATTTGAAGGCTACCAGGATGGCTCCTTCCATCCGGACCAGCCTGTCAGCCGGGGCGAGCTCGCCTCTGTCATGGCACGTTATTTAAAGCTGGACCAAGCGACGTCGCTGGAGCTTCACTTCAACGACGTAACGGCAGGCAGCTGGTCTGCCTCCGCCATTGAAACACTGGCTCGTCACGGTATGCTTCAAGGCTATTCGGACGGAACCTTCCGACCGAACCAAGCCATCGTCCGTTCCGAAGCAGTAGCCTTAATTAACCGCATGCTGTACCGCGGACCGCTGGTGGACATCGATCCTACCTGGCCGGATGTACCAAAGAGCTTCTGGGCTTTTGGTGACATCCAGGAGGCGTCCGTCTCCCACCAATCCGCCCGCAAAGAGCGGAATGGCGAGATCGTGGAAGCCTTTAAAGAACAGTTGAACGACCTCGTAAAATAAAAATAAACCCGCCTCCGGTTCAAGGATCTACCGGAGGCGGGTTTTTGCATGCGTTTATGGTCTGTACAACCATATGCAGACAAGAGAAGCCCCTCTAACCACGGAATTAGAGGGGCTCCTGATCTATATGTTAAGAGGTGACTCCATCATAAGAGATGTAGCTTAATGGAACCTTAAAGCTTCATTAGGGGACATAAAAAGTGTGGGTGGGTCATTTATTCCTATTGCTGACATCGTTTTCATTAGATAGTCCCTTTGAACTATATTATTTTTTGTTTTTCATTTAAAAGAGTCGTTTTTTCAAATAAATACAATAAATATAGAAATATTTACCTGGTTCTGATAGACTATTTTTATAATCTGTCTAATGAAGAGGTGACTACGGATGGGAATATTTGATAAGTTCAAAGAGGACTTTAAAAAGACTTTAAAAAGGGGTTAGAAGCAGGTAGGGCCAGCGCTGCTGAGAGATCGATTCGTCTTGATTATTTAGGTGGTCACCCCAATATTAAAGCAGGAGAAATTAAAGTTGCTAACGGTAGCAGCAAATATACTCTTTTGCTTAACGGGAATGAGATCATGGTGACAAAAATAGAATGGGACGAAAAAGGAAAACGAAGCTCAGGAAAAGCAGCGGCAGGGGCTATAGTGGGTGGAGTATTGACTGGAGGAATCGGTCTAATAGCCGGGGCTGCCATCGGTGGGCGAAAGAAGGATAACTCTTTGGCAGTTGTCACCTATCAAGATGGGCCTCTTGAAAGTACTATATATTTTAGATGCGATCAAAAAGAATACCAGAAATTATCAGCGTTATTGCTATAATCCATAATGTTACGGTCTCGGTATAACAAGAGCGCATTTTTTAATACGATGCCAAGTCAAAAAAGAAAAGCACCCTCAGCGATGCTTTTCTTTTTCTTTATTGTTTATAAATGATTAAAATATCATATGTTCCATCGGCAGATGAAAGCTTAACATCCTTGACATCATCAGGATGAAGTTTATAGAGGAACTCATTAACCTGATCCTGCAGCTGATCCAAATCAGAATCGCTAAAGAGTTCAACTTTCAATGTTTTTAGCATGTAAGCACCCCCCACTACAAACTTCGACATCAGTCGGGTTTTCCCTGCCTGGAATGGAGCAAATGGCTATCCTGTTGTTCATGCGACTTGTTTTTTATCGAACGGAAATAATCTCATCGATCTTAATCCAATGCCATTCACGGTCAGCCATGGACAGCTTGATCTCTCGTCTAACCGTATGAATAAGAACGACAATGCCTGTCAGCTCCTTATCCTCGTACTCATCGAATAATCGAACTTTAATTGCAGTATGCTCGTGAAAAGACTCGGCCAACGCGCTTTCGATCAATTCCATTTCCTGTGGATCCAATGTCGGTCGTTCTTTTCTTCCCTCTTCCAGTTGTCTTCGAATAATGGTTTCTTTATGCTCTGGAAGCATCATCCGACTTGATTCCCATAACCCGTTACCCTCCAGCTTTTTTCGTGTTGTCATTTATAGTGTCCTCCTATCTTAGCTGATCGGTCCAGCGCTTGGCCTGCATCTGTCTTGGATACCGCTCTAATAACAATCGAATTCCCATATTTATTCTTAAGGGCATCCGTCACGCGCTCAAGAGCCATCGACCGCTCCCGTCCTGTATCAAACAAAGACATTTGATATTCCGTATCCGGGGAAAACTGCGACAAACTAATACCCACCCTCCGGATCGGCAAGCCGTCCCAATAGGACTCAAGCAGTAAGCATGCCCAGCGATAAACCTGGTTCGTTATATTCGAGGGATCATCCATCTTCATTTGTCGGCTAAATCCTGTGGGACGGTCAAAGTCAGCCCCCATACAACCGACTGATACTACATGCCCCATAAAACCAAGACCACGGCATCGCTGGCAAACCAGCTCCGTGAGCTCAAGCAGCACGACCTTGATCTCCTCCAGCTTTGCATAATCACGAGGCAAGGTCATCATATGACCGACTGACTTGGGGTCTACCTGGTGCGTTCCCGGACGCACGGGGCTATCGTCGATTCCATTAGCGATGCGCCAATACATTTCAGCGGAGATATCGGAGTTTTTGCCAAACTTACGACGCATCATTTGTTTTAGCTTAGAGAGGGAGTCTGAGCAACGCTGCCGATCGTAGGCAAACCCATTACGTTAAAATGGCGCGTCATCTTGCTGCTTACCATAAACATGCTGCTCACCTAAGCAGTTTCCATAAGGTATCTGCAAGCGTATCCTTTGACAAAATGTAGAGTCCCGAGGGATTCTTTTTCGCGAAGTTATCACATGCCGTCTTGGCAAGTATTTTGGTTTCGGCAATTCCAAACCGAGCACGAACACCTGTCGCCTCCATGACGTGCCGCTGAATGATCTGGGCCAGCTCCGCTGGCGTTCCATAGAGGTGTAAGGAACCCGTGACATCGAGAAACTGTTCATCAATGCTGTAGGGCTCGACCAAATCCGTGTAGCTTTTATATATCTCAGTAATCTGCATCGAGACGTCTATATACTTTTGCATACGCGGTTTGATGACAACGAGGTCTGGACATTTGGCAAGCGCCTCGCCCAGCCTCTCGGCTGTCGTTATTCCTTTTTCCTTTGCAAGTGGGCATGCAGCCAACACGATTCCGGAACGCCTTTCCGGATCACCAGCAACTACCAGGGGGCGATTTTTATACTCTGGATGATCGGCTTTTTCAACAGAAGCATAAAAGGACTGGCAATCCGCCAGCATGACTACCCGGTTGTTTGATTTCAATGCGGCCCCCTTGTCTGCAATGTTCAGCCCTAAATAGGTATAGGACCTCTGCTCAATTTCCGCTTCAATCAGTCCCCAAAGCATGGACAGTTTATGGTGGTATCCTCTGCACACAAATTCAACTTCAATGCCTAGATTGGTCTTTCGATGCTGGTACACTTTTAAGTCATTCTCACGCATGCTCCTTCGCGCTGCCGTTAAATCGGCTAAGGCTGCAGTCTGTAAACGGTCGATCATAACACGGGTCACTTCGGATGTCTTTAAATCAGATTGGCAAAGAACACTGCGATCATTTTCCAGTACATCAAGCAATAAAGGCAATAATGTGTAGTCCTTTACTAACTTGCTTTCATCTGGCTTAAGTCCAATGCTCAACATATTTATATCCACCTCGCAATGGGAACATTCGTTTGTATTATATGCGAACATTCGTTCTTTTATCAATGTAAATTTACTCCAAACCAAAAACAGCTCCTGCGAAAAGCAGCAAGCTGTTCCCATTCCATTCATTACAGGCATTCACTTCAACAGCCAAACGGATGAATATATAATATATTGAACTAAATCTGCAAACATCCGAAAAAGGTGGTTTTTCCCCTCACTTGTAGTATTATTGTTTCTAGATAAGGGAGTGACTGCTAGTGAAAAAAGTAATACTTCGGTGGATCATTGCTCTCTCGGCATTGTACTGTCTGGGACATATTTTATTTGATTTTAAAGAAACACGCCCCATGCGGATCATTACGGGGGCAATTGAAATATCATTCTTTGGAAGCATACTGCTCTATATGAATTTGAAAACGAAAGAGGAAAAAAGCAATCATTCAACAGTGCAAAAAAATAAACCATGCTTGCAATTATGCGGAAGAGTTATTTTATCGATAATTTTTACATAAAACGGGGTGTTTAGGATGAAAACTATAGGTCTTATTGGCGGCATGAGTTGGGAGTCATCACAGCTCTACTACCAAATCATTAATCAATATGTAAAGGAAAGTCTAGGCGAGCATCATTCTGCAAGAAGCCTCATGTATTCGGTGGATTTCCAAGAAATTAAGAATTTGCAGCATCAAGGGAACTGGGATGAGGCTGCGAGAATTATGATTGATATAGCACAAAAACTTGAAACGGCTGGAGCGGATTTACTTGTCATCTGTACGAATACCATGCATAAGATGGCAAAAGAAGTTGAAGAATCGGTATCGATTCCGTTAATCCATATTGCGGATTCGACAGCAGCGAGAATCGTTACAGATGGAATTAAGAAGGTCGCGTTATTGGGTACTGCATTTACCATGGAACAAGATTTTTACAAGGGCAGACTTACAGAAAAGTTTGAGCTCGAGGTTATTGTGCCAAATGAAGACGATCGATTGGTTATACATGACATAATCTATCAAGAGCTTTGTCTTGGCATCATTAGTGAAGAGTCTAAGCAAACCTACTTAAAGATCATAAATCATCTTATACAACAAGGCGCAGAAGGTATTATTCTGGGATGTACAGAAATAACACTGCTCATCTCACAGGATGATTGCAATATACCCGTATATGATACAGCAACACTCCATGCTAAAAGTGCTGTTGACTTTGCTTTAAAAGAGACCCTCCATCATAGTTGATTAATGCAAGGGCCCTTGTTACGCGAAATAGAACGTTCATAAAAAGTGGATAACCAAAACTTGGTCTATCACTTTTTTGCATATAACCACAACCGAACTTAACTGCCATTACTTCTATATAAGTTCATTGTTATAAAAATATGGTCCACACATTGATTCATGGGTATGTACGTAAGTCCATTTGAAACTCTTGTCGAATATATAGATATCTTGCTCAGAATCAAAATTGGCCGATACTACATCCTTAGCTTTTTTATACTCAAATACGATATCGGGGAGTTTTGATACATAACATATAATTCATTTTTAGTAAGAATATCAAATGCATCCCTCGCTGCTTCTCCTTCTAAACACTCTTTCTTTTTGTAGCTAAATATGTGCCACTTATATTGATGATAATGGATCTCTTTTTGATTTCATCGCTAATGTTTTTAGCAAAAGCCCTATCCCATAAATCTATAATTTCTTTTGCTTCCTCAATTAGTTCTAATATAACTACACCTTTATCCAGCAAATTTTTATTGTATAAGTGCTTTCCAAGGGTAACGTTAACAAACCAAAAACTTTCCTCAATTCTTCTTCTGGTAAGCTGTCTAACATCTGATTAATTTCGTTCCTATAATTAGATGAATCCATAAAGCACCACCCTCCGATCCTTAATTTTCATTAATAATTATAACCCGAAGTGCAAACGGAGTAACTTTGAACATTAAAATCTAGAGATAGACCGAGGTAATTCGCACTCTCCCTTGATTCCTAGAGCTGTAGGAGTACCCGGTAGCGTTCTCGATGAATTCCGTGCGGTCGATTATTCAGGCAGCGAGAGAAGTTCGAAGATTTTGTTTGCTTGTCGTGATCAACTCCATTTCTTGAGGATCCAAGTTGGTCGATCTTTTCCTCCCCTCTTCTCAGCTGCGCGGATTATTGTTTCCTTATGCTCTGGCAACATCATCCGACTTGATTCCCATAGTCCGTTACCCTTCAGCTTTTTGCGCGTTGTCAATTGATATTCCCCTCTTGTTATGAGAACGTTTGTTTGTATTATACGAACACTCATTCTTTTATCAATGTAAAAATAAGCTGCTCGGCCACTTATTCATCGATTCAAGAACAATGAAACCTATCGTTTTCTAAACTAAGAGCATTTTAGTGATACATAGATGGTTATTCGCACAAGCAAGGACTAAAGGCCTCAATACACTGTTAATAAATCCTTAAGGGAAGTGGTGAAAGCCTTGGTGGATTTGGGGATTGTCATGCCTCTTTATAAGCAAAAGCCTGAATTCCTGAAAGCGGCACTTCATTCCGTGCTGAACCAAACAATCCAGCAGTTTAAAATGGTCATTGTCATCGATGGGGCTCCCGAAATGGAACCGTTGGTCCAGTCTCTCGTAGGTAACGATTCCCGAGTGAACACGGTCTCTTACGCCATCAACCAAGGAGTTCCACATGCACTTAATACGGGGTTTGCAGAGTTGTTTAAGGATAGAAGAATCCAATTCTTGACTTGGGTATCGAGCGATAATATCTATGGTCCGCATTTTTGGAGGTGCTCCGTGCCGCCTTACTGAAAGGCCCTGAGGAGCTGGGACTGGTGTATAGTTCTTTCCAATCAATTGATAACGACAATAAACCTTTGAACGATGAGGTTGCACTCAGTGCATTGCGTAAGTATCAAGGGAAACCCAAAGAGGCGTTGCTTGACTCCTCCATCGTTGGTGTCTCATTTATGTATAAATCATGCTACGCTAAGAAAGTACCAGGAGGTTACAGTTTGGCTCCGGTTGAGGATTATGATTATTGGCTAAAGCTTACGGACTACTGTGACATCAAATATATTCCAGTTGAGCTAATGGAATATCGGGTGGACTCGACCTTCAGCGTTTCAGCACAACTTAAGACCACGGATGCTCATCGGAAATGGCGATATGCTTATCATCTGGCCAGACATGATGCAAGAAGGCGGAGGGGAATTGCCCCGGAAATTAGTATTCTGCTTCCACTGCGTGAAGTTTCGGAAGAAACGATAGATCGAATTGAAAATCTCTATGAGCAAGTTTTCAGTAACTATATATGTTATGTGTTGGACCTCTCTTCAGATCAACATGTGAGTGCTGCCCTGAAACAGATCCCGCATCCATGTTCAGTCTATGCAACGTACCCGAATTGGGAGAAGGATGTGGCTGTTCTGGCTACTGTTCGAAGTCTTCATACTCCTTTTACCATGTTGCTCGATTTAAAAGGTTTTCAGAATGTAATGGATTTACAAATTCTGATCAACCAGCTTCATAAATCAGGCCTTAACATATGGTCCACGTATTATACGGATAATCACGCGGTCATTGGTTACCGTACCGTGGATTTGATTAATCCCGTGCTTTCCAATGAATTGTTCCGAACCAATAATCTAGTTCATTTACTTGAAGAAAGGGTTAAACACGTTGGTGATCCATCATGAAAGTGTTGTTTATGTTTTACAACCCGAGCGGAGGGATGGAGACCCTAAACCGGATTCGAAGCAAAGCGTTGATAGCGCACGGAGTTGAATCCCATCTTCTCTATACATTCGATGGGGAGGGCAGAAACAACATCAAGAACATCACGACATTTGTTACTTGTGAAAAGGAAACCATCCGGGAAATCATTAAGCGCGAAGGTTATGATGCAATAACGGTATGCTCTGACATTAACATGCTCGCACAGTTAAGAAGCTTTGGGTACAGCGGCCGACTCATTTTTGAATTGCAGGGTTTGGGAAGACATGAAGAGCGGCTCCTTCTAACGCAGTCCTTCAAAGATCAAATTTATGAACACGCGGATGCAATACTTTATCCTTATAATCAACAACTGAGAGAACTCATGAGTTCGAACTATCCCGAAATCCCTCAATACAGTTTTGATGATCCTCTGGATTGGGAATACTTCGGATATACAGCCTATCCCAGAAAACCCTTCCCGATTTTAGGCTGGGTGGGGCGTTTACAGTCTAATAAAAATTGGCGTGATTTTTTATTGTTAGGACAGACGCTCATCGGTTTGTATCCAGATCTATATTTGTGGCTCTTTGAAGACGAAACGATGGCCGATCCTGCAGAACTTGAGGATTTTAACGAGATACTTGCGAATAACCCAACTCTCAAGGCTCGTCTTATCCGTTACTCAAACGTACCTCATGATCTTATGGCGGACTATCTAAGCATCATTGGTGATTCAGGGGATTCCTTCTTTCGACCTCGATTTCTGAAGGATTTGGATATGCTGTTGCTGAAGCTATGTTGTGCCGCTGCCCGGTTCTGTCTACTGATTCAGGAGGCGTTAGGCGATTTATCACTCATAACAAGACGGGTAAGTTTTATACTCAAGGTAGAATAGAGGAAGCCACTCTGGAGGCAATATCCCTGTTGACTAACAAGAATGAGAGAGAGCAACTGATCGTTAACGCAGAAGCTCATATCAAAAGGCATTTTTCCAGTAGCGTATATGCTAATCGGTTTAGCACCATGTTGAATCATCTAGACCAAGGTCGTCGAGTTAACAGAAACAGACTGAGATAACAAAAAGGCTAATAGCTATATAGCTTTGTCCACACAACCCGGAGATCTAAATACGTATACTAGTAAAAACTAATTGAAGGGCAGTGGTTATATGGCGTTAACAACAGGCATGATTACGAATACTGGTTCTCCTAATGCTTCGAACATTGTAATTAACATTGCTAATGATAATCTCAGTTTCTCATCTAATGTGGTTTATCACATTTACGTGTGGAATACTTTGGTGAGTAAGGCGCTGATTTATTCCAATATGCTAAATATCAACGCAAATACCAGCCAAATTCTTAATTTCAATATCGCTGGCAACTCTTCATATGAGGTCCAATTTCTTGTGACAGGGACGGTTCCGACAGACACTGTTATCAACGTATTCGGAACTGATTCATCCGGCAATGTTATTCATTACCAAAAGGTGTTACAGCAAGAACTCACTCAAATTGGGCAGCTCAACCCGTAATCTGAAAAATAAGAATGATCTGTTTCATGTTAACAAGGGTGGTGACCATGGTAAATATCCAAATCTCGCCCAGTGCGAGTAGCCAGTTTGAGCCAACCATCGCCGTAAATTGGCTTAACCCCTCTGTTATGGTGGTGGTGGCTGTAGATTTTCGAGCAGGTCCGGCAAATATTGGATTATACAAGTCTATCGATGCTTAAGGCAACGTGGAGCACGGTGTTGCTGCCTTTACCAGCTGGGTTCGCTGGAATAGAAGCTCCTCATATTGATTATATTTTCCCTAATACGTTTGTCGTGGCAGCACACGCCTTTGATGCTGATGGACTTAGCGGTTCGATCTTAAGTTATATTTCTAACGATAACGCTTCATCTTTTGGAGCACCTGTCATCGTGAACCAAGGATTCGGACAGTTCGTTAATGACGATCAGGTAGTGGTTATCAGCGATAAGGCTGGGTCCAGCCCATTCTTTGGAAACATTTATACTGGTTATACGCATGATTACAACACGCAATTCATCCCGGGAATACGATATTCTTCAATCGATCGCAAGATGGCGGAAACTCGTATGAAAGGCCATTGCTCCTATCTTCAGTAAATGTATTTGAAGAATTTCCTGGTATCGCAATCACGTTAAATGGAATACTCATTGTAGGATGGATTACGCAACCTCCAGGAACATCTGAATTTATCGTTCGCATCTCACAAGATGGTGGATCAACATTTGCGGCTCAGACTATAATAACATCTGTTGTTGTAGTACCCTCGCCGCTTCCTGGTTATCAATTCCGTTGCCTGACGTATCCTTCACTTGCAGCGGACATCTCTAATGCACCAGCATCACGAGGGAACGTCTATGCCGTGTGGCAAGATTATCGTGAAGGTTATTCCGATATCTTTCTCTCAATTTCCACAGACTTTGGCCAGACCTGGGGAGCACCTAAACCCATTGCAAACAGTCCGGTAGGATCCCAAAATTTTTCCCGGCCATCACCGTCTCGCCAACAGATGGAGCGGTATTCGTATCCTATTACACCAATCGGGTAAGTCCGCTGAATCTTGACGTATTTCTTGCCACGTCCAGGGACGGTGGAACTACGTTCATCAACACCCGTATTACGACAACTTCGTTTAGTGTCGCGGGGTTACAAGTGATAGGGGACTACATCGGAAATGCGATAGTTCCTCAAACAGGTCGGCTCGTAACAGCTTGGACCGACACCCGCACAGGGACTGAAAACATATGGGTTGGTGATAACCAATAAACATGGGGTGAGGAACCAAGTCAAAGAAGGAATCTGGTTGAAAACAATATAATCCTTTGGATGAAATTGCACTACTCAGCTCCGGCTTTATTTACCGCTTTGGTCTTGATCTGGATAACAACACCTGCACACCGTCATACTCGGCAGCAAGACGCTGTTTACCCAAGGATACCTAAACAATATCTTTGTCCTTCAGCCCAGTTACCGACTGCCCTCGGATCTTTACCACCATGTCCTGCATCAATCCATGCCTTTTTCATTCAGAGGTTCCGACTGAAAAGATGAAAAAATGCTGATGAGAAGATCAAAAGCCATTTCGCTGATATTCTTGATTTCTGATTTTTGCAGAGAATGTGATTTTTTGTGATTTATAATAAAAGGCTCCCTTTCGGGAGCCTTTTAAATAGCGGTATTATAAGGTTTTTAAGGCCTTACTTACATCATGCCGCCCATATTTGACTATAATTCGCTTCGGTTCACCTTTGAAATTTTAGGTATAAATCAAAGTCGAATTTGACTTACTCGAAATTAATCAATCGCCAGTATTCATATTCGACCGGAATTTTTGTGACTTTTTTGTCCTTTAATATGGCCACATCGTCCTCTTTGAAAATAGGTTCAGTGAGCAGAAACAATTCTCATCGATCTTGATCCATTGCCAACCTCCTTCAGCTATGGACAATTTGATTTCCCGTCTGAACGTGTGTACCTGTTGACTCTGTATCTTCATACTCATCAAACAGCCTTACAGTAAGGGCACGGTGTTCATGAAAAGATTCAGCCAGCGCTTGTTCGATTAATTCCATTTCCTGTGGATCCAATGTCGTTCGATCTTTCCTGCCCTCCTCCAGCTGCTTACGGATTATTGTTTCCTTATGCTCTGGCAGCATCATCCGACTTGATTCCCATAGCCTGTTACCCTCCAGCTTTTTGCGCGTTGTCAATTGATATTCCCCTCTTGTCTGAGATATCGAACCCCAAATACGTGTACGACCTCTGCTCAATCTTTGCTTCAACCAGCCCCCAAGCACGGACAATTTGTGGTGATATCCTCTACATAAAAATTCAACTTCCACGCCAAGACGGGTCTTTCGCTCCTCGTACACCTTCATTCCTCGCCGACGCATGTCTTGACGTACCTGTGACAAGTCAGCTAGTGCCGCTTTCTGCAATCGTTTAATTATGGTGTTTGTTATTACAGGCATCTTTAAGGCTGCAGCGGACAGGATACCTTGATCTTTTTCCATCACATCGAGCAAGAGAGGTAACAAGATAAAATCCTTCACTAATTTTGATTCATCTGGCTTCAGACCAATGCTTATTAATTCCACCTCTTGTTACGAGAACATTTGTTTGTACTATATAGCGAACATTAGTTCCTTTATCAATGTAAAATGGAGGAAAAGGCACGTAACTGGCAAATTAATTCTTGGACAGAAGGCGAATAGTAAATATGTGTGGTAAAGAATTAGATTTGGCGATCAAAAACTGAAGTTGGTTAATGTTAGGCTTTGGGGTGGGGACTGGGAGGGTATTCTATCGAACCACACCGTTCGTTTTAATTTGTAAAATTCTGAATAAAGAAATACACAGCTCTCACAGATATACAGCGTGTAAGTTGGCTAATATCAATAAAAACCCTACCAGTATAACCGATAGGGTTTGAACTCTTGAGACTTCTCGTAATTCTAAACACTTACGCTTTCTTCCTTATTGTATACTCCAAAAAATCCTTAAGGTTATGCATTCAAAACCCCAACGTTTTTGTTATTCTTCTTTCCAAACAGTATACCAATGTGTGGCTGTAGATTTATCATCATCTATGTACCAAAAAAGTACTCCACTCCATCAACAGTAATGTAATGTAATGGCGTAAAATAGTCTCTGCTATACTGGCTTTTCGGGTACATATAACCTGCTTTTACTTTACATGGGTTACAATATTGAGGCGTTATCTCAGATTCTGTCTGTGAGATAGAACTTGCAGATACTGGTGCTGCTACAGTCATAAAAGCTGCAATGATCGAAGAGAATATTACTAATTTTTTCCCATCTTAACCATACTAACACCTCCCGATATTTATAAAGTTAATTCACATTAACTTTGTTTTCAATTGTAACATTTGGATATTATTGGAGTATATAGTTTTAAAGAACCTTAATTTGGTATAATCATGTTAAATGTTTTGTCGAATCTTCCATTTGTTCGAGCAACTAAGCTAGATGACATCAAGGCTACCACCATTACTTACCACCTCTCTATCACATTGCCAAGCACTATAATTCGGTAAAGAGGTGTTGTTTATGTTTATTGATCCGATGTTACTCGCAACCGCACCAGCTCCTTTTTCAGATTCGCACTATATATTCGAACCAAAGATTGACGGGCATAGGCTCCTGTTCTCCCAACAGTCCGGCCGGATCCGGCTTTATATACGTCATGAGACGGAATGTACCCAACAATACCCCGAATTATTGGTTCCGTTTGATGATGACATTCTCCTGGATGGTGAGGTAGCATGCACAGGGCCAGAGGGCGTGGACTTTGAAGAAGTCATGACCCGGTTTAAGGCTAGTAAGGATCAACGCATCAAGCATCTGGTAGCGACGTCCCCAGTAACATATGTGGTGTTCGATATCCTGCAGTATAAAAATCAGGACCTACGGAAGATGCCGCTGCTGCAGTGTAAAGAGATCCTTGCTTAAGCATACGTATGCCGAATCAGCACTTCTGCGTCATACCCCTCGTGGAAGGTGCGGGAGAAGGATTGTTTGATCAGATGGTGAACCGAAAACTTGAAGGGATGGTCGGCAAGCGGAAGAATAGCCTTTGGCGGGTTAAATTTAGAAACTGGTTCAAATCGGGGCTGTTGCGGACGCCAGTATTAACGGAACTCGTAGGATGAGAAGAAATATAAAAGAACCCCGCCAGCCTATGCCAGCAGGCTTCTTTTACCGATGTCATCGGATTACACCACTGTTCTACCGTTAATGTTAAGGCGAGTATAACCGAGCATAAAAGCCGTGATAGATTATTATTATATCCAACCACAGAAGGCACTAGAAATTATCACTAACAAGATAAAAAGAACCAAAATTGCTCCTATACCTCCACCACCAAAACCGTAACCACCTGCACAGGAACCTGCGCCAACTCCGCCTACAAATTCACTCACGAGTATTTCCTCCTTTAATTTAGAGTACATCATAGCTTATGAATTAATCGTGACTTGGTAAAGGCGAAGCGGTAAATAAAACAAATGAACGCAAAATGATCCTACCAGCACGTAGCCTAGAGTCCCGCTTTTACAGAAACTTGTTCGTTTTCGGTTTGTCTTCCTTATCGGTGTATCCTGTTCCCTCTTTGGGATTGGAGATGATCCCGAGGATCACCAGGAGGCCGAGGATTGCATCGCTAACCCGGTAATATTTGTGCTTAATTCCTCGGAAATTTCAAACCCGAACACATTTCCAGCTGCCGATACAATAAGCAGCACCGCCGCCACCAATATCCACTTTATGAGAACGGAAACGACTACGGTCCCGGTTGTGCGAATCATAAAAAACCCCACTCGTTCGAGTCGGGTTTCCACACATCAACAGTTTATTTTCAGCACCGGACAACGTACCAAGGATGGCTTCCATGATGGGATCGGACACACCCGATGCTTCATCAACAATGAAAAGCATGTAATCCTCGTGGAAACCCTGCATGTTCTCGGGTTTGTTGGCCGTCCTGGCCGTTGCAAACCACCGCTGTTCATGGCCTATCATATAGACCTTGGTCTTGGTCCACTTCAGGAGATTCTTCACCATGGAGTTCTCCAGCCACTTGGACACCTCGGCCCAAAGAACTTCATGCAGCTGCTGTTTGGTTGGCGCCGTACATACCACTTTGGGATTCGGACGGCAACACAGAAACCAAATGACCAATGCAGCCTCAAGGCCCGTCTTCCCTACACCCTGACCAGAGCGGACACTGGTCCTCGGGAACTGAGTGACATCCATCATGACGTCACACTGCCAATCGTCTGGATCAAAGCCCATCATATCTTCAGCAAAAGCAACCGGGTCATCCCAATATAGATCAAGCAAATCAGTAACAACGTTATACGGCTTACTCATCGGCTAACGCTCCGTTTGCTTCGCTCTATGCCGCTCTGTAATCTCCTTCAGGGCTTGAAGCATCCGGCGCTCACGGATAGACAGCAGTTTTATCGCTTCATCCGCCTGTTGAATTGGATCAGTATCTACTTGATCACCAGATCCCGCTCATCTTCGCCCAAAGCATCAAGCCAAATCGTTTCATACTCCCCGTTGTAACGGCCTTCTTGTTTCTTGGCGATCCTCCAGACCCGCCCTTATTTTACCAACTGCTCTTTTATTGCACGGGGTGCTCCGCTGCGATTACCGACAGCCTATTCAAATCAGGCAGTCCACTTGTCCTGGAACTTCCATTTACGAACTTGAGTCTCCCCAATAGAAAGAGCAGCAGCGATGTCCTTTAGCTTCATCCTCCCGCCGTTCCCCAGCCACATCAGTTTTGCCTTGTCCCGTTCGGGACTTCTCTCCAGCCATGCTACACCATCACCACCCCCGATATATCAATTGCTCAATGCTCCTTGACGCCACTATAGGTTTTGATAGACTTAACCAGAATGAACAAATCTATCAGGAGGAATCATATGAACCTTGCAACTTTTTTCCCTATCGAAATGATGTAAGAAAGACATTAATTCCGTACTTAAAAGAACTGACCGTAGAACAGTGGTATGGAGCACACCCCGATCACCCTAACTCAATAGCTTGGATCGTTGAACATATCGCTCGTAGCGAAGATGAATGGATCAATGTTGTTGCTTCGAAGACAGAGCTACAATTACCTCGAAAAATTGAAAGCCCCCAGCAGCTTTTACAAGCCTACATAGACATTCGGAAACAGACTGATCTCAAGCTCAATTCAATCCATTATCTTGAGAATGATCCGGCTATCCCGCTACCTACATATTCCGATGGTTGGCAACCGCCCTCTCCTCCAACTCTACGCTGGATATTTCATCATGTGTTCGATCACGAGACTTATCATGTGGGACAAATCGGAGTAATTGCCCGACTAAATGGCTTTTCAGGGCCTCTTTTCTGACAGCTTAGAATGTGTCTTTCTGTATCTCAATATCTATTTCAATCAGCTTCTTCAGGTCATCCACCGTCTTGATCTCAATCCGGCCATCTTGAAAGTCCTTTACCCACTTGGCTATGCCTGCCTTGACGATCTTCCGGTATTGCCCTTGCTCTCGAGGATACCTTCCATGACTGCGAGCTCATGCTGCATAAGCAAATCCTTATTCTCAGGTGTTCCCATTGTCGTTCCCTCGGCTTTCCATTATGATGGAATGCGAGATAGCGGCCCGCCGCGCGCGGCGGGCCGCTATCTCAGCCGGGGATACCCTGGTCTATGGGGAGGACGTTACAGCGTCCTCCTTTTAATTTGCCTTAACATAAGAAAAACCGCCCAAATTAGACGTTTACCTCTAAACAATAAAGGTTTCCGAGTCAGTTCGAATATCTTTACTATCCAATTAGTCCTCGGTAGCCAAATTTGAATTTGTAATTGCTAATCTGATTTATTGAGTTATCGTGTTCCATTAGTTGAACGAGCAGCCTCACAATCTCACTTGAAATATTTAAAGGACATGTTCCGCCTCTACCTATACCCTCATAAATTATTACAAATCATTTATTAAAAGTGAGGAGTAACAAAATGAATATGACTAATCAACAACATCTTCAACATCAAACTCTTGCAACCATAAGCCCGGCTGTTAGACATGGATTACGAGAAGCCCACTACCTTGGGTATCAACATGCATTAACAGAAGCAGTTGCCATTGGATATTTAATGGGAAAAGGCTACGATTATGATACTGCTTGGAGAACTGTTGAATCTTGGTGGAGACCTCCAGGAACTCCATTACCTCAGATGTATTAGATAACCTTCCAGTTTCTTGTTATTTTGCTATTACACATTTAATGATTTATTCTGAACAAAGAAATGAAAGTGGTCATTGAGTTTGATATCTAAGAAAATGGGCTTCGTTACTTTTATGTCTTCATACAGCGGCCCGATCTCATCCAGCAATTAGTTCCAGTAATAAAATACTGAATAGAAAAAGCGAGAAGAGTTACGCCCCGGTCATATGCCGCATTCATGCAGCGGTGCGTGTCATTCTCGCCTTTTTCTATGCTTACATCCTATCACGGAAAAACCGTCATGTAGTGCTCAACATACGGTCAAATTACGTTCAGGTTGTGTTCATTTTAGAGTCAAAAAGGCAACAAACCAAACCATTAATTAAGAAATAGTATGAACGTATGAACCCTTTGAAAAGTGGTAGTGGACCTTATCTTAAGATAAGGTCCACCGACAAAAAAATTATACGCGACGATGTTTTCTGTGCTTTTCGCACTTAACTACTGCTATTTGCCCAGGTTTAAGGATAACAACAATAACTTTTTTATGATGATGTCTCATGAGATATTCCTCCTCCCATAAAAGAGTTAATACATTATATGAAGGTGGCTAAAATTGAATTGGACTAAGAAATCAATGGAAATTACTCATTTTTTCCTGCTCACTAAAACTCCGCGTCATCCTGCTCAAAGAACCCCATGAGTTTCAAACTGTTTGCCATGCTTTCAGTGCCTTCAGATATCTTCCGCCGAATGGTGCTGTCACTTAGACCATGCCGGAAAAACAGCAGCGTCTCCTTGTAGGAGAGTAACCTTGCATGAACCTGTAATCGACAGCTCTCTTTGCCTCATCGTCCTGGATCAAACTGAAAGCCCTGCGAAGCTGATGAGTATAAAACTGATACCGCTGATACACCCAACGTTGCTTCTCAATCAGAATCGTAGCATTGGCCGTCTTATCAGCATGCAGATCCTCCTGATCGATGCGGCGAGCTGCTTCACCATCAATAGCCACTTGCCTTAATTCTTCTTCGAATTTTTCAAAATCTTGCATGAGCATGGTCATCTCTTTATATTTTCCGAGCAGGAATTTTGTGCGCTGGATCTCCGCTTCATTCGCTGTTGGAAAGAGTTCCCCTTGCCCCCATGACATCGCCAGTCCCCTCAATCCCCTTTGTGATATAATCGTTGAGAGGAATATATTATCGATTGACCCCCGCCCCAGCCAAGGATTAGGGGGCTTTTCACTTTTCTGGAGGTGTTTTTTGAGCGGTAAAAAGGTGGTTCTAATAATTTTACTTGCCTCAGCACTTGGTATATTGGGTTGCTTTGCATTTATCTATGGTTTTCTTTGGATTGCGTTTAATTGGTAAATCTATTTCGTATATAGTTTGGAAGGGTTACTCTCCCCAAGGGTTAAGCATCGGATGCGAAACAACCGCATCCACCTATGTCGTTCAAGTCAATTTGGTTTCCTAGTCCAGACTCCCATTCCTCGCGTAACTGACAAATGGTTAATTTCCCTTATTCTCCTTTACCTCTCTTGTCAAGATGGAAACATCAGTACGTCCGAGATATTCTTACATTTCAAGCTCTTTCTGTTCGTGGAATAGATATAAATCCCGTTTTTTTGCAGCAGATTTATAAAATGTCCCTGTCCAGCTCGTACACAGAATCCAGCGCAGTTGTTATGAGCGAATCCCATATCATAAAGTCGTGGCTTGCGTATCCCATCCTGTTTTAGAGCCTTAAGCATTTCGTGTTTGTCCCAATACGGGGCTTCCGTCTTCAGTGCTTTTACTTCATAAGGAGCCCAACCGCGCTGTATGGCCTCCATACGATGTATTTCCATCCAATCAATGCCGACATATATCAAGGCTTCATCAGGGCCCTACCTTGATTCTACCCACTCACGTGCCAGCTTCTGTTTTAGTTCCACTGAACACTGAGGCACACGACTGTTCCCGATCCATCGTTCATCATGAAACACTTCCCAGGGATCTCATCCTTAAGATATCCAGTAAAGCTGAGGTATCCTTTCCATAGCATCCCTGTTGAGCTGATCCAGATATCCTCTACGCATTTCCATGGACTCGTCTACCGATGGGATATGATTGCAGTTTTCCAATAAGACAGACGGCTTTGGGATCCCGTAAATTGTTATTTTCCCATTATTAAGAGACGATACTTGAGCAATTAATATTATTTTAGGAGGTCGATGGAATAGTGGCTAGCTTTTTCAAGGTACCAGCAAAAAATAAACAAGGATTTAAGTGGGGATGTATAAAGGATTGTCACCGGAAAACGCAATATCAAATCAAACGTTGAGGAGATACGAAAAAACAAGCCGAAAAACGTGTCGGTCACGATGAGCAAGATGAACATTCAATTTTCAGACATCCTAGCTGGCCTCTCCTCGCAAGGAATGTGACCTTGTTGTGACCTTATACAAGAAAAGAGACCCCGAGAGGTCTCTTTTTCATTGATATGGCAGGCTTTTGAGGCCCTTTTTACATCATGCCGCCCATGAGACAAAGGCTTTTTATGTGTTTTTGAGTCTATTTGTGACGATTTAATCCGATAATCTTCAGAAATTAGTTCGATAAATCCGTGTGAGTAAGATGTGTGGGTAGAGTTTGTGGGCAAAATGTGGGCATGGAATTATTCAGGTGTATTTGTCGTATGGGGAAACATTGGCTGATGGACAGCTTCAGAAATGCTGTACCAATGTGCTACTCTGTTGCTCCTGCTGCTTCTCTCATACCAGCAATTATTTCAGTTACCGCCTGAGAAGTAATTGTATCTTCTGTAATAGTATCAAAATCCCTCATCATCATTCTATAGTGAGCAAGATGATTTTTCTTCTCGAAAATGATCTTGAAGACAGTCATATATCTACTCACTATGTCCAAGTTATTTTCTACATATAAATCTTCACTAATAGAATGAGAGCCATCATTTATCCAAGACAACAACGAACGACATATCATTTTTTCTTCATTATCAAACTCATTTTCAAGATCATCAATATTTGTATCACCGAAGAATTTAAAATAATTTTCTAAAATTCGTCTCATTATATTTTGAACTGAAACATAATTATGATTGCTTGGGTTCTTCAATTCCTTCCAAAGCAATTCGTAAGATGTCCTAATTGGATTTTGTGAATATGGTTCAATTGTTGTTGTGTCATCATTCTTTCTTAGTATCCAGTAAGTTGCTTGTCCAAAACTTTTATTCCCTTGATTAAATGTAACTTCTTTATGGAAATAAACATTGTGCGTTAGAACAAATAATTGTTTAATGTCAGAAATATCATCCTTTATTTCAAACATTATTTTTCTTATCAGACTACTGACCATGAAGAGCACACTGCTGTCTAAGCTAGATATAGGATCATCAATCACTACAATTTTTTCTGCTTGTAAATCCTGAATTTCATTACTGCCTTTTAACAATTGAAAGAAATAAAGAAAAGTAATAAAGGTTTTTTCACCTTCACTTAGGGTATTATCAGCAACTTCACCATTTTCTCGAACAATTTTATAGCTTCCTTTCTCGTTTGAGGAAGCTAATCGAAAAGAGCGAAAACCAAATGAATGTAGTATATTATTAATCTCAGATACGGAATGATCGACACTTGTAACTTGTTGTTGTTTATGAAATAATTCTTGTTCAAACTGATTCTTATAATACTTTTTTGTTGAACACTTTTCCCTAATCCTGATAACACCTTTTCGATTTCTTCTTTCTTTTTGAGATATGCCTGATAGTTTGAAGTATTGAGTTCAATTATGTATCTCCAAATATCTTTTGATAGGTTTTCTCTTTCATTCTTTATGTTCTCTATTAGCTTATTATGAGCATCAATCTTTTGATTAGAGTCAACTATCTCTTGATTTATATCAGAAATCAAATCTTCCATCTTTACCAACTCAACACTTCTACTAGGCTCTTTCATTTTATTTTCAATTAACAGTCTATTTTCTTCGAATTTCGATTTAATAAGTCTTAGATTACTCTCTATTTTATGTTTATTAGTAAACTCACTTTTAGAGAATTCCAACAATGATTCAATCTGTAAGATTGCATTCTCTACACTCTCGATATATTTTTTTGAATTTATCTCCAACTTTTGGACACTCTCAATATAAGTTTGATCAAAATATAAATTGAGCTTCTCCTCAAACAATGAAGGAAGTGTCTGTTGGCAAAATGGACACACGCCCTCCGTTTCCTTTATACTAATTTGGCCCTGTTTAACCCAGTCACTTATTTTTAGTTTTGTTATAAGTCTTGCAATATCTACGTCTTCTTTACCGACGATTTTTTGACGAAATATAGGATTATCCTCTAGTCCTGTTTCCAATAGTATTCTATTGTTTTTTTAATCACTTCACCTTTCAACTCATAAAGGCTGTTTTGGAGTTTAATTAATTCTTCATGTGAACGATGATCACTTATATTATTTACGGCTTCTTCTAAGAATTTAGTCATAAACCTATCACGCGAATTTCTGACGCCCTCAATAGACTCTTTAAAATCAGGATCTATCTTCTTTTTATCTCCCAACACGAATCTTTAAATATTCCAACATTTTTTCTAGATCGGATGTCTTTTCGGAAATTGTCCCGGATATTTTAAATATTGCTTCATCATGTTGCTTTATTTTCTCTTTAAGTTCATTAATTTGAGACTGTAGTTCTACAGATTCTCTACCTAATGTAAATATCCCTTTAATAGAATTACCAATTCTAAAATTTTCATTTACAAAATTCCGATTGTAAACGCATATCTTAAGGTCTCTACCATGCCATTCTATAGAGCTATTAGGATGTAATTCTGGCTTTCGAAGATATTCCGACAACGTAGTCTTTCCAGAACCATTATTACCGTAAATAAAGTTAATCTTCTTTAAACCATCCATGGTGATGCCTAATTCATTGTATGTAGCCACATTTTTAATACTTAGTTTTTTGATCAAACTGTCCGCCCCCAATCTCTCATTGTTAGTAGCAACTTAATATATCATGGTTATACAGGTATTCGTTGTGCCAATCTCTGCTCGCCAAGCACTGTATTGCTTTGTACATAATAAACAAAAGTGTGCTCAGCAATATCTGCTAAATCCTCAAGATAAGCTTCAGACGGAAAGAAATCATTATCACTAGTTAATATGATATAACGGGGTTCGCCATTAAAGCGTTCACTATAAAAATCAACTCTTGCTAGTTGATCGAACATTTTCACATTGCTTCGCCCATGTTGACGTTCGTAGTCTTCTACGATTTCCTTATAATCCACAGCTAGAACTCTTTGAGCTATTCCTCTAGGAACGACTTCCAGTTGCATAATTCGCTTCGGAGGCCTCATTGTAATATTCTTCTGTCGTTCAACCTGCGTTAATCGGTTTTCTTTGCGCAACTCAATATCCATTAGATTTGCGTCCAGTTGATTGATTAATGCACTATAACGATTGTCATGATTATCTCGTTCATACTCCATCCTTCTATCCATTAACTCGTTCATCTGTTTTGTGAATGTTTGATCAAGGTATTGTAGTACCCGATTTAAGTATCGTTCACGTCTTGATTTCGATCGATCCCTAATAAGTATTGCTTCTTGAATTGCCACTGAACGTATAGATTTGTCTTCAATAACTTCTAACGAAATAGGTTCACCAATAAGGCTCTGATGAAATAGCCAATAGTTATCAAGTTTCATCACCGAACCATCTTCTCTTTTGGAGACAAAGGCGATCTCTCCATCCAACTCATTACCTGTACCATCTACTACACTGACTAAATAGACATCAACAGTCATCGGCTCTTGAATCGGATAAGAAACCATAAACCGCTGCGCTGTCAATCTCTCCTGATCTCTCTGAGCTAATAACATACTCAGACGAAATAAAGGATGGTCGTCTGCGAGTAGCATTACATTATCAACACCAAACTCAGAATACGACGTAAAACGAATTGCCTCATTCATTTGACTGTATGGAAAATTGTTAATTCTGCATATATCTCTTATGTATTTAGGCATTCGATCTATCCGCTTTACTTTGTCCTGATTAGAGGAGTATACCCTGATGTTGCTCTTTACTAGCGTTTGCTCAGCAAATTCTGCATAACTTCGATGTGACAACTTCGATACAGCCATGTCATGCTGTTCACGTCTCATTTTTGGTAAGTCAAAGGTATCCTCAACTAATCGCTCTTGCTTAACAAACTCTAATAATCTTTGGTGCTCTTCGGATATCGTTCTCTCCATTGATGCTAGCAAATCATCTAAATTCTCACGTTCTAATATGGCGGCCTGCATGAGAGAAGGCAGATCGTGATCTTCGCCGTTAAATATTTCACCGATAAAATCATACACAAGATCCGAACCAAGGTCGCTACGCATACGATCCATCTTATCCAGTAAACGAATCATAACGTCGCCTTCTCGCGTATTTGATGCAACGAGATTAAAGACTGCAACGTCATTTTTTGACCGATACGATGAATTCTACCCATACGTTGCTCTAATCTATTCGGATTCCATGGAATATCGTAATTAATCATTTGGTTGCAGAACTGTAGATTGATAGATTCACCACCAGCATCTGTTGCAATCATAACCTGACATTCATTACGGAATAACTCCACTTGTTTTCTGCGCTCATCCATCGAAAATTTTCCGACTATCTTCGCTACCTTCGGCAGTCTTTCCAGTAGTCTTTTTCTATATATTCCAATGTGTCTGCAGATTCCGTGAATAGGAGAAGCTTCTCTCCTTGATTAAGTAATCCATTCAGCCCAAACAAAGTCCTTTCCAACTCATCGTACTTCCGTTCGATTGCATTAGTCTTTAGATGAGCCGTCTGCTTGATCAATCGAGACAGTTGATCAATCTCAATCTGAAGCTCTCCGGGATCCACTAGATCTATGGATTGTTCGAGCTGCTGCTCCATCTTCTCTTGCAAGTCTAACGCTTCTTCAAAATATTCATCCAAGTTGACAGCTTTTGTTTTCTCCATGAATTTCTTTCGTTCTTTTAACGAAAGCTCTAATAGGTTCTGTAACCGCTTTCTACGACGTCTTAGAGACAAATCAATAGCAGCGATAGAGGAACTGAGTCGTCGTTGAAGTAGCATCATCGCAAATGCTGTACTATTACTTCCAGAATTGATTGCCCGATTGAAATGATGCCGAACATACTCCGTTACATCACGATATAATTGAAGCTCTGGCTCAGAAAGTTCAAATTGAACCGTTTTCACTGTGCGCTTTGAAAACAAAGGTGTCCCGTCAAAATTCTTTATATTCTCTTTCAATCTTCTAATAATGAAAGGATTTGCTTTCTCCTTCAACGTTTCATTGACAGATATACTGGAGAAAATATCCCCATCAACTAATTTCATCAGGTGACGGAAGTTTTCCATGTCTCCCTTATGCGGAGTTGCTGTAAGGAGGACACAATGCTCACTACGACGCAACAAAAGCTCGCCAAGCTGATAGAGCTTGGTCTTGGTTGTTTTTATTGATTGTACCGTGCGTATAAGCAGCCATCTTGTGTGCCTCATCCACAATAACAAGATCAAAATCCGCTTCGCTTAACATGCTTTTCACATCTTCTCTTGCTGCCCAGTAAACAGAGGCCAGACATAAGTCATACTCGAGAAATGGATTTTGGGATGCATATTGTTTAACAGTGGAACGATTTATAATAAAAACTGCTCGCCAAACTTCTCACTTAGTTCCTCTTGCCATTGCTTCAGCACAAGTGGTGGCACTAAAATAAGCACTCTTTGAATGCTATCACGAGCCATCATTTCTTTAATGAGCATACCGGACATAATCGTTTTCCCCGCTCCTGGGTCATCCGCAAGTAAA
The DNA here is from genome assembly GCA_012656105.1 of Phytophthora syringae. Classification (NCBI taxonomy): domain Eukaryota; phylum Oomycota; class Peronosporomycetes; order Peronosporales; family Peronosporaceae; genus Phytophthora; species Phytophthora syringae. The sequence continues at coordinate 668,774 of JAAKBD010000004.1, forward strand.
AATCGAACTTGAGGAGTCTGAAGCATACGACTATATACGGCTTCAATCTGATGAGGAAGAGGAATTAATTTACTATTTCCCAAAGCTCTTTTGGACGAATACTTGGTATCCATTAAGAAAATATAATATTGTAGATACCGCTGCAGTTCATGTGAGTTTACAATTTCTGATGCATGGTTTTCATTTAGCTTTTTAAACTTTTCAATATCAGCACATTCAATCATCAATTCATAGTATTGATTAGATTCCCGGCCAACTGCCGAAATATTAACAAAATGCTCGTCAATTATATCAACCTGGTTAATTTCCACCGTTTCTGGAAATTGTGGAGCACGTACGATATCACCTTTGATTAACATAATCATCACCCTCTTTGCAAAAGACTCTGCCACGGGCACACGCAACAGAGCTTATTTAAGCCCAACTAATAATCGTCCAATTCCTTGACGAGTAATCTCCAACTGATTGCCTGAAAGTTCGGATTCCAAGACACTCAATTCAAAAGGAAAAATACATGGTTCCCCTGCAAGTTGACTCAGCTCTATTACCATCTTTCCCGTAACGATAAGCATGACTTGAACGAGCCATTTCTTTATGTCTGATGATAATACGTTAATCTTCACCGTATGGTGTGGGTATTGCGTTTCTCCATTCCGAGAACACCCCAAGATCGAAGGGAACTAAGTACTGCGTTAACGGATACCTCAACCCGTCTACGTTCACCATATAATCCTTTCATTTTCCGGCCGATCTGTTCGCTAGTCACTTCATCCTGCAAGTGAAACAAATATCCAAGTTGCTCCGCAGTATCTTTAAAGAAAGGATAAGCAAGAAGACACATCCCCCAATGAAGAATAAGCTTCTCTTCCGGGGTTCCCCTTTGATACATCGCCAATGCTCGATCGCGAAGTTCAATATGATCGTCAGAGACTAAAAACCAAATTTTAAATAAGATCGTACGGGCATTTACACGCGATTTTGCGCCGCCAATGTCCGCCATAAGGCGTTCATCAACCAACTGATATAGTGCATCCCTAGATGACATTCTCGAAATTTCATTCGCAATAAAATCAAGCTGATGAAGCTGAATTTTTGATCGAAACCAACTGCCTTTTTCATAGCACACCTACATTATCTTTTTTGAATGTGAACAAATGGAACAATGACCTCTTCTATGCTTGTGCCACCATGACTAACTACAATCTCCCCTTCGCGGACAAATGCTTCTCCTGATTGGGCGATAAGAACATGATAATCATCTGGTAATCCAGTACCTGACCATTGCTTACTCGGATATTGTACTGCAGCCTGATCTCTTAAGACAACATCCCGATACACTCTTACGCGCTCTCCACGAGTTTCTGGCAGAGTGCCATCAGTGGCTCGTCCTACCCCTTTACTTTCCTTGTTTCCATGATCAGAGGTAAGATATACATCAAATCCTTCGTCTAACAGATCTGTAAGTAGAGCTTGCAAGTATCCTTGATTTAACCAAACCGCAATTGCTGCATGCATGCCTAATTGACCTTGTATGGTATTATGTGTAAGTTGGTCTATCGTATCGACGACGAGTCCCGCTACTTTAGTTTTTGATTTCGTTAATGCTGCAATATTGGATCGTTCATAAGCTCCTTGTCCTAAGCCACGTTCGTATGAAACATAGACAGAGGGAACACCATTTCTTTCCCATATCGTCTTCCATGACTTTTCCTCTTTGGCAGTTGTATGAATGGAATCATAGAAAAAGCGTGGTATTTCACCAGAAAAATAGATTGCCTCGATACTGAGGTTAATGTGGGAATCAAGCAAAAGAACCATGTACTTCACATTGGAAATCATTAACCAGTGCTTGCTCAATTTGAGACCATTGAACAAAACTCAGACCATCACAGACAATAAGTGCAATCTTATCTCTACCCTTCAGTTTAAGTACTTCAACCGCTTTATGCACCATTAGGTCCATTTCGATCTGTCAATGTTGCCAATGCTCCATAATGATGAGCCAACCACTCTTCAAATCGTGTTTCAATTTTTTCTTCTATCTCAACCAATAGACTACCGTCGTCATCCTCTAACTGTAATTCCAAGCAGATACATTTAGCTTTTCCATAAAGACGAGCTATCTGTAACCATGTACGGCGTTCTGTGTCAGCAGAAAGTAATGTCTCCAACTGCTGCTGTAACGCTATTACCGTATCTACTTTCTGCTGTTTACTATCGTAAGAAACTCCCCAAAAGAAAACTTTCGGAAATAAATCCTGTGAAACTAAAACCTATGACAGTACTCCTTCAATGAAGAGCATGCCTAAAACTGAGCGTACATTGGGGTCCCAAAAACATGCGATTCTGGAAACTCTTCATTTACAAAACGGTTCCATTCCAGTTGTAGATACTGACCAAATGCATAATATGAGATTATCCATTCTTGAATCGGAATGTCTGTTATGCGACGATTCAGATACTCAATTAAATATTGTCTAATAATCTCCGGAATATCACACTTAAGCTCATGCCAACGCATGATTAGTAACAAGCTGTCAGTAAAGGTATGAACGGAATCATAGGCTAACCCGTACACTTGCCTTAAGATAAAATCAACCGTTGCCTTCTCGGAATATAGGTTTCCCTCCATTTTTACTTCAGATAACAGATCCAATGTTCTTATATCGAGTTGGCGAACAACATGTGCGGCAAGTCCAGGAAATAGCCTACTTTTCCGCAACTCGACCTTTTGCGCGCTACTCCATACATCAAATGGAAGTTCGCCCAAGTCCTCAGAATGACTGACAACAACAAGATTCACACTTTGATCCAGTTTCTTATATTGACTTTCATATTCAAAGCGAAAATAAGCCCGATCTTGGAACTTTATAAATTCAAGACCAAGTTCCTTTAGATTGGAAACTATAAATTCATCGTCCAGTAGCTGATCTGGATCACTTAACAGTGTTATTTGGGAGAAAGGTGCTTGAAATAACTCAAGCACCTTTTGACGCCAATGCATCAATATCTTTCACTCCCTTACAACCCAAGCTTGGTTTGTGCATTATCGAAGTATCGAAGAAGTTTATCGTCTTCTTGTAGTATAGCCTCTGGCAGACGATTCCCTATGGAGACGATAGTATTATAATCCTTCTCGCTCCATGCTTTATAAAAGCCGACACGAATTGCTTCCGTGCGGAATTGTTTTAACTTTTTCTTGTTGTTAGATAGATCTTCGACATATTGATTAAATTCTCTCAACAGCGACTTTTCACGTAGCTTATCTAAATCTGCTTGCTTGTTAGGATCAGGAACATACCAGCGATCCTGTGCTTTCACTATCAACTTCGAATCATTTTTAGATAGATTACGCAAGTCCTTATAATCCGTACTTAAATAAGTGTGTATCTGGCTAGGTACTTCCCCATCACCCTCGTACTTCAAGAAGTTTTGAGCAAGTAAATCATCTAACTCTGGTAACTGCTCATGTTTCGCAATATGTTGAATTTCCTTCATAAATTGTGGATGCAAATCTTGACGAGTTTGCGGTTTCTTCATGAGTTGCTGACGAATCCACTCAATTGCACTGTTTTCATCAGAAACAAATAAGCTCATTTGAGAAAACTCTTTTACGAGTGTGCGTTTCTTATCATACTCTGCTACTTGTGATTCTAAGAAAGCCATACCGTCACGCATTGGAAAACGTTGAGTAACACCTACTTGGAATTCAGAAGTTGATAATGGTACAGGTAATCCATTTTGAACATGATAAGCTACCATCCGGTCAAATAAAATACGTGGTGTACGTTCAGCAATAATTGAAGCTTCTCCTTTAGAACCAAGGAATATGGGAAGCTGTTCTAAATGTTGGTTTACAAAAGCCCAAGCTGATCCAGGAGTATTAATCTGTTCACGCATTTTGTTAATATTTTCTTCTGATGGTTTATATGCTGAGATAACTAAATCTTGATTTACTGCAGTTGTTGTTATCATAGCGTGGAAACCTCCACGTTGTTTATTTAAAGCATCTACACTTGCAATAATAAAACCTGATTCTTGTAAAGCATATTGAATTGCATTCCATACACTTGCCTTAGTATTTGAAAATTCAACGGTTATCCATCGATTAGGCTTCAAAATTCTATATGCTTCTTTAAAACAATCTGTAATTAACCTTGTATATTCTTGAATCGTTTTATTTTGACTTTTATTTTCAATAGCTTCATTACTCGTATTAGTCATAACTTTTAACCATGCTTCTCTTGCAAAACTTAACTCAGAGTACATAATATTAGCCCCAAAAGGAGGATCAATAAATATATAGTCTATTGAATTACTTTTAATATTTAGAGAATTACTACTTTGTGTAGAAATGACATTGCCATGTAATTCATTCCAAGCATTAATAATTTTATTTAATTGAAACTGCACCTGAGGAATGAAATTATTTTCAACAAATAACGATGGAAAATATAAAGTGTTAGCCATCGGACCAACAAGAGCTCTAAAGCCCTTTTCTTTACTCGCATATTGTGGCATATAACGATTCATTTTTGTTAGCTTAGGCAAAACACTCCCCAGTAGGAACTGTGCATCATTCATTGCATTATGAGATTTAATTTTTTCAAAATAACTGTTAATCATATAAAGAGTTCGTATGTTATAAAAACTATGCACTTTATCATAACCTAATCTTATCGGGCGTAATGTTTCATCCCCTTTAATTAAAGCTAGATCTAGAATGTTATTAAAATTATTTATATTGTGTATAATTTCTATAATTTTAAAATCAAAAATATCTAAATTCTTATCTAATCTTTTGGTGCCGATAGTATAACTTACTTTTTTAGGTGTTATTTTAGGTCTATTTACTACTTCTTTAGAAATTTGATCGTAACTGCTTTCAAATACTTTTTCCGTAATCTTTTTTCCATTATTGCATCACACTTTGGACAACACATTTCTTTCTTTACAGATTGTTCATCTGGATTTACTATTGCATCCCAATAATCCACCTCTGATTGACATGAATTACAAGTATATAGTTCACTCCAAAGATAGTAATTCACAGGATAAAGATGTTTTTATATTTTTCACAAAATAATTTCATTTCATCGATATTTGAAATTTTTTGTATTTCATTGCTTATGATTTCCTCATCCGGAATTTTGTTAAAAGTTAAATAAGCCCACCCACATTCGTCATTAACTTCACTGAGAATTTTTCTTAAAATCTGTTCGCTTTTCTGTTTATCTGCTTTTTTATTATAATTATGAGCTATAAAACTAGCAGCTGGTGATAGATCTGTTAATATTGCTCTTCTATATCCCATTTCTGATTTGATTTTTATTGAGCCATCACTAGAATCAGAAATGTTTCCATATTCATCAACAATAAGACCAAGCTCTTGTATTTCTTTTATAGAAGAACACATTTCGCTTGCTAAACCAGTCATACCAGAACCGGAAAAACCATCAAAAATAATATCTCCAGGTCTGGTATAGTGTAATATATATCTCATTATAGCTTTGTATGGCACTTTTGTATGATAGCTGTGGGCATTATAAATTGTATTATTTTTACCTTCACTAATATCTGTAGCAAAAGGCTCACGATGATATTCTTCATTCAAATCACGACCATATTTTGTAACCTTTTCTTTTTCCCATTCTTCTATAAAATCATTAATCCATGGATTCGGACAAGCCGTATAATAAGGAGGATCCGACAAAGCCACTATATCCTCATCTTCACCTATAGGAAAGCCTTCAATATTTCTAAGTTCCGGAAGCTTCTTCCTTAATTCTTCTCTAAAATATGCGCGACGTGCCACATCATTTTCAAAAGTTATACCCAAGCAGGTCACAGGACCTGCTTGAACTGGTTGGTCTTCTCTTTGAAACTCAAGTTGTTCTACTTTGTCCGCCATGCTGTTTATCACCTTTCTGCAACAATATCCTTACTCTAGTTCCGTGACCAGATCCAACATAATCTCTGACTAGTGCTTCGAATCGATTTCGCAATTCATCCACTGTCAGTGGGTTTCCGTTCCCGGCCATCTGGAATAATTGATCCACAGTAAGCTCAACCTTACGAATCCCTTCGAACAATTCCTTCAATGTCTGAACTAATTTCAAATCAATTGGTGAGGAGAAATTCCCATCTTGTACGAATTCATTGAGCATTTGTCTTTGATCAGCGTTAAGCAACATAATGCTGTCTTTAATCTCTGCATCGTTAAGTGTGTTGACTACTGTACCCGTCCATGATGCAATTAATTCCTCAAGTTCTTCATCCATCTTGGCAATACTAACTTGTTGGACATATGGTTCATCTTTCGGACGGTAACGGCAATGAGGACAGATCACAGCATGCTCCAAACCATCTCTCTTAAGGTTCCAGCAGAATTTGAGCTGTTCTAGCTTGGTTTTCCATTCCTCCAATTGTCTTGACGGCAAGATAGAAATGCTCGTAAGTTGACATAATGTTGCATACCTTCCATCTTGCAGCAGTTGATCTTTCTTATTCTCATCCGTAATACCAAGCCGTGCACTACTATGCATTGAGTAATACAATTCGATATATTGATCTTTCAGTTTCTGTAGTCCTTGAATTTCCGTCTGACAATCTTCTCCTGCCTTCAAAGCCTGTAGAATGTCTTCCAGTGCTCCTTCAGCCTTAGCATGCCACTCATGCTTCACATGAACATGATTAAGTGCGTTTACGATATACTGAGCCTTCTGCGTTACATCGATAGCCTTTTGCTCTAATTTCCTTAAACGTTTTGCCAATAAAATATGTTCCTGCATAGCTTCTACATCTGCAATAGAGTATTTGAAATTTTTTAACCTAGCAGGTGTATTATATACACTCAAGCTTTGCAGAAACTCGTTAAGCTTCCGTAGCGGCTGTTGATTCTCTTTTATCTCATTCTCAGATAGAAGCGGAAAATCCCATGTCGGTATTCCAGATCTAATATCCTGTTCCAACTTTACAATTTCTTTTAAGAGCTTATCAACTTCCACTTGTAACTGTGCAACCCCGGCAGTTTGAGATTGAGGCTGAAGCAATCCATGACTAATATTGAAGAGATCAAATAATGCCCGAAGTTCTACTAGTGGTAAATCAGACGGCTTCTTAATATGACTAAAATCCATGATCCTCTCTACCTTTAGACGAATTAATTCATCGAGCTTCATCGAATCATAGGTAGTGCCGTTAATTGCAATGACAATATCTCCGCTGTAAACAAGTGCTACCAATATAACAGCTAGTAGTTCCGGCTCCAATTTGAACTCTATCGTTCTCTTAACTTCCATTCCACCTGCTATACGATCAATGTGTAAAATTTCAGATGCATTGACAACTTGGTTATGATCTTTGGAGTTAACGAGCTGCAAGATCCAAGCAGCATACCCCGATTTCTGAACATTTAATTTATCACCATCCAATAAAACAAGCCCATCAAGCAATGCTCTTGCTGTTTTGGTTTTATTAGCTGAGTTAATTGAGCTTAATGCTTCGGGGATATAAGTGGTTTTCATTACATCCCATTTGATACACGTCTTATCTGTTCTAAACACTGGATAATCCGGGTATTTCTCTTCAAACCATTGTGTTAAACAATCATCTGCCGCGGTATCCACAATTTCACGAACGGACGCTTGCGCAGGTGCGGCAAAACTCCAATCTGCTAGCTTTTTGTAATTCCGTTATAAGTCATTTTATACGAGTTTGGCATATTTACCTTAAACCACGCTGTTAATTCTTTGATATACTGATTGGCTTTCTCTTCATACAAATTCTTTGTCGCAGTCGAAGCTGTTAATGCCATTTCTTTAGCCCCAGCATACTGCTTCAAATTGTGATACAGCGCTTGATCTTTAGTATCAAGCACAAAGAATACTTCGTCTCGCTTCATCTCGTCCTTAAACTTGGGAACATCGAACGATTGCAGGAAATAAATATAAAAATCCCTTTCGGGCTGAGCTGTTGACCGCTCGTTAGGTGCTCCAAAGAAAAGATATCCCGGTCTAGTCGCCTTGTGATTGTACCAATCAAGCTCATGCTGCCAGATCCGATAGCCCGTAACATAAGTGGAAGGGGAGCACTCAAGCACCCGCTCCAACACTTGGAAATAATAACGGTCTAATTGCTCTCCGCTTAGTGTTTCCGCTTTGCTAGCAATATGATCATCTACGGGAACATCCTTATCTAAATCAAGATAATATTGACCGTTTTCTTGGTTCGTCGATATAAACTGGTAGCTTACAGACTTTAATATTTCCCTCAGCGTGGACTCAACGGTAGTATCCAGAAACTCTACATCCATATCACAATTCTTATCGAACAAGAATAACTGATCTCGCATTTCCGTTGGTGTCATTCCTATTCGAACACGCAGGTCATCTGTTGTAAGTCGGAAAACAGAGAGAGCTTGCACGATACGCTTAGCCATTGGTTTGTATGTCGGCTTTTGAAAAGAAAATTCGATCCGATCCAACAATACATCCGCTTTCTCCATTACTTCGCGAACATCTGGATCCGAGCGCAGTGTACTATCCGATTGGATATATGTCCAATAGTTATCGTATGAGACAACCCCTGGACTATCACCAGGAACCTCTAGGTCGAGAAGCTTATCAATCTCATCACTAACTGTTGTAAGAGCCACACGTTTCTCTGCAATCTTGACTTTCTGGAATGCAGATAAATAAGCCGGATGAATAGGAAACAACTCAACGTGCTTTTCAAGCTGCTCTCCTAACTTATCATATAGCGGAGCAAATTTTTGTAGATGCTCACGTATATAAGCTTTCTGAGTGTCGTTCTTCTTCAGCAGTCGCTGCGAAACCACATATTCAATATCTTCACGAGCTATAATGGCCTGAACTGTACGCTCCTTAACCCTTCTTAATTGTTCGGCTACAAAGGCAAATCGTGGATTATCAAACAACATTTCTTGTACGCCTGTCATGAAGCGAAAACGTGTTGACTGCGTAATTTCACCCATTGCCCTTAGAAAGTTAAGATCTAGCATGAGTTCTTGTTCTTTCCGACTCCGCAAATAATCCAACAACTCATCTATGATTAGAATAAACCCTTGATCTGGATAGGTTTCATGAAAAGCTGACATTAATTTAACAAGTTCATCCTTATTGCTAACAACTTGAGAAAGTTCCGGCATCTCATAATGAACGCCGATGCTCTGCAAGTACGCTGTCATCTCTCTAAACAATACTTCGCGAAAAGGCATATCGATGCCATCAAATTCAATCCGCAATACTTTAAACTTACCTTCAATCTCTTTTGCTTTAGCAGCGACAGATGGATTTTGCAGACGTTCACTTGTACCTTGATGTTCTGCTACAGCAGCTACGACACTCATAAGATGTGATTTACCTGTTCCATAATTCCCCACAACCATAATACCTTTATGGTCAATAGGACGAACAAATTGTAATTGCTCGATGATGATATCATTCAATACTTCAGCCATCCGATTAGATATCACATAATTATCGATGATGCTATCATCTGCAGTTCTTAATTCAATAATGGATCGAATAGGTTCAAATTGAACGAGCTCACGATACTTCATAGTGTGCTAAGACTCCTTTATGTTAAATTTCGATTATATAACTTGCATACGAATTATCGCTCTGATAATATTCATGGTGTTCAGGAGTAGCGTATTTTAGAATACCGCTCTCCAATGCACCTGGCCAGTGGATAATAACGGTCTTATTGCCACTTATATTTTCAAACAGCCGAACGGGATTCTGTTTTAATTCCCGATCAAATAAATACTCGATATGACTAAGAAAGATTTCACTTTTATCTTCTTGCATAACAAGTAATTTAAGTATTCTCCCTACTTCGAAAGGTCGCCTTTCTGGCGGGAGCTGTCGTAATTGCTCGGACAGCAATAGACTTACGTTAAGTACTGGTATATCCATTTGTTGAATGCTATTTTGTAGTTCTAATGGTGTGTACCGATTGACCACAACAAATAACATTTTATTGCGTCTGTTCCGTGCAGCATCAATTTCTGAGGTAAGCAACTCCTGCAATTCTGTCATACCCGTTCACTCCGGTCATATTTTGATTCTGTAATAACAGAAATGAATCTCAAGAACTATATTTCGACAACCACATGTTGTATTCCTGCCCAAGATAATTCAATTCCAATTGCGATTGTACCAAACATATTTGACACATCTTTGTCAGCATACGTCCGTTTGTATTTAAGACATTATTCTCTTCCATATTTACTCCACCCACGATGGAAATTCCACTTCATACGCTCTACACGATCGTTTAATTTTTCTTTTAAATGGTATACACCAATCTCTCCGCTCATAAATCAATACTTGCCGTTCCTCTTCATTCTCCTCGTAATACTGAAGCTCTACATCTAGCTCTTGCTGCGTAAATATCCCATGATCTCCAGATTCCTTACAGGATTAACAATAAAACCAGCCATTGATAACGTATATGCATTGGCCTCTAATATATCCCCACGATGTGCTTCACATCTATGTGATTCCACGATCGATAGTTCGACTCCGCGATTAAGCAAACCGACTTTAAAATTTCATACGCCTCTTTGGACATATCTGGATTATCAAACACATAATTTAATCCCCAATGGTAGGATCACATATAGAATAAATTCTTCATAACCAACCAAGTATAAAGCTATCCCAATCTTCTCATAGACTTCTTCACCCGTGCTGCCCAAATCACCATAATTACCATCATCGGCAGTAACCCAATACAACGTCTTTCTATAGGGTCGCCATGCAAAGATATGCTTCTGAAGCTCTTTTAGCTTTTCCGTATATTGATAGATTTCCAAAGCGTATGGGCCATCGTCCCCCTCCGAACGAATAAAATCATCATGTTCTCCGATCAATAAATCTATTTCTTCCAAAAGCTCGTCAACAGCATCCTCTAAGTTTCTAACCGTATTATTTAGCGTTTGTTTCCAGATACCCATAAGCTCTATATATGTATGTCGTAGTAGCAAATAACTAGCCTCATAAGGATGAGGCTCTTATGAAATATCGTGCTTATCTAGATACTCCTCCAAACATTTTTCTGAACAGTACTTAGTTCCTCTAGCATCAATAATATACTTCTCCCCGTTTCCTTCCCACAATGAACACAACTCATCTTAGTTTCTCCCCTTCGTCTTATCATCTTCTAACATCGTGAACAACCAAGCAATGTGAGTCGCCATTCCAAGAAATCTGCATCTCCAGCTCCTATTCTGTACTTCTCTTTAATAACATTCATTGCAATAATATAAGCTTCTCGTGATACTCATAGATCAGATGGTTGCCGAGGCACAGAACCGAAGAGCAGCATTAAGAAATCTTTATAAGCTAGACTAATACGCTCTACTGCAGAATCACCTAGAATGATTTGAACGATTTCTTGTATAGCTGATTTTGCTTCCTTACGCTGCCCGATCGTCGAATATGTTCCTTCGATAGTATCTGCATGAACAGGGACAAAAGTCATTATCTTTGATGAAATTGTCCAATTATGATACCTCGATAACGAAACGTAATGACTCTTTCCTGATGATCCACGGTAATTTCAATATTTCTCTTACAATACCGATCATTCATAATAGCAACCACCACTTGTTTAGAACGTAACTTTCGCAAGTGAATTGTGAAAAATCCAGTCAGGGTTAAGAGAATCCAATTGCCAAAAGCATTTGAATTTCTCCCAACGAAAGTCTCTAGCAGGAATGGATAGCAAATAAGAATAGATAGTTTTTCTACTTCGATTTCTGACGTAAGCGGCAAATATTCATCCACGTCAATTTGCCCCTTTCATAATAAAAATGCCCTCAGTATGAACATACATAGGCATCTCGTAGAAATCTAATCAATCGCTAAAAGTGTTATCGTAAATCCAGAAAACACAAATCTATATTATTACCATGAATAGAGAAATGGCACACAATATGTGAAGCCCCATGGCACGTTACTTCGATGCTCCAGATCTATCCCCTGTCAATAAATCTGGCTATCGAATTATTTGTGCCGTAAGTGACTCGCCACACATGCGCCGCTAACGCGAGAGACAGCTTCCTTTCGTTGTAATCGATAAAGCCTATGCAATGGTGTTATCTACTGTATGATAATCATCCATATGTATGCTCTATGATCCGAACACACTTCCCGTGTTCGGATCTTTCTTTTCTTCTCATCCCAATACAATAAACGGAGGAATCCATCCATGTTCCATCACCCGTCCGCTGACTATAAAACATTAGTCAGTAATCTCATTCATGAGAGCCCCGACAGCTATGCCGTCAAACAGCTCATTTCAATGTTCCCCACCCCGAAGGATTTTCTTCATGCTGATGAGTCTGAGCTAACTACACTCAAAGGAATTGGCAAGGCGAAAGCACGGCAAATTGTAGCTGCACTTAGAATCGGCCGCACAATCTCCTTAACCTCTGAACCAATTAATCAGATTAAATCACCGACAGATGTTCATAAGCTCATGGCTCCAATCTTCACGGATCTCAATAAAGAGCATTTCGTCTGCATGTTTCTGAATACCAAAAACATGATCCTTGGATGGGAAACCATTGCAATCGGTTCGCTTAATGCTTGCATTGTTCATCCTAGGGAAGTGTTTCGACCAGCCATTAAACGAAGTAGTGCTTCAATTGTATGTGTCCATAATCATCCGAGTGGCAATCCTGAGCCGAGTGAAGAAGATATAGCCATAACGAAGAGGCTTTTAGACACTGGTGAAACGATTGGCATAAATGTATTGGATCATGTAATTATAGGCGATCCATCCTACGTAAGTTTGAAGGAGCGAGGGTTAATGTGATTTATCACTTGCTGCAAAAGCGATTGCGAGGAAAGCTAATCACAGCAACCACATGATAGCAATTATGCAACGGTCAGTCCAAAAACTGACCGTTATTTCATTTTAGAAATTAAGAGGCGCTTCACCGACGTACGCAGTGCTCTACATTTGGAATATATATTATAGCTATATACACGTTGACGCTAAGCTAGTTAGCGGTCATCCGTTAAGTGCGGAACATAGTGACGCAGGTTCATAGAAAGTCAAAATAATCTTTAGATGATGCGCCCTGCTTCTAGTTACTCATATGCACAATATATTTCAAAGCGTATCCCAATCCAGCGAAAGATGCTGGTGGTACCAATCAATACTTTTATCCATTTAATTCGCTGTTATATCATATTGAGCACGCCCTAAGTTTGCACTATTGTTTAAGTGGGGTGAGAAAATTGAAAAATATTGAAGTAATTGGTGAAAACATCCGTATAATGCGACAAAAAGCGGATTGAGCCAAGAGCAGCTTGCTTTACTTTCTAACATGAATACATCCTATATCGGACAAATCGAGCGAGGTGAGAAAACCCTACCATCCGAACGTTGGAGAAAATAGCGTTAGCCCTGAAAATTGATTTTACTGATTTATTTGCATTATCAAATCCATCCACAATCAGCGATAGCCCTCCCCAATCTCAACAATATCTAGCTATTCTTACTCCAGAAGACATTAAACGCTATATGCTCGGAATTTTAAAGGATGAGACCAATAACCCAAAAGGCTAGCACCACCCAAGCAAGATCCAGAAAAATCATTTAAAGGAGCGGCTTATGCAAATCCAATCAAATCAGCCAACTGTTACAAAAATAAGGATACAAATGACGTAGCTATTTCAATCGAAACTCCAATGAAGGCACTCGAAAAATTGTATATTCTCTTCATCCCATTAGGAGGCATAGTATTTTCATTTGGAGGTCCCATAGCAATTACTTTTGGCCTAGTAACTGGTTGGGCTGCAGCCTACATAACCCTGCAAGCGATATCAGGCATCAAGCTCTTCAAGCTAAACTTAAAAAACTATTCCTTTTCCAATTCTGTAACAGATGAGCAGCTCTACGAGCAATTATTAACAACTGAAATGCATCCCGATTTCAAGCTTGAAAAAGGCACCTGGGGAGTACGATTCGTATTCAAGAACACCACAAGACACACCATTATCATCGATCACAAAAAGCAATGCTACTCGATCGTTTCAAAGTTGACAACAAAGAACCTTATCAAAAAGCGTCATAATCCAGGAGTAACAGAGTATTCTTACGCATATACAGCAGTTCCTATCATCAAGCAGATCATAGAAACCGCAGTAGTCAAACATTCATTGACCAATGAGAGTGAGGAAATTACGACTAGATCTTAGGGGGAACTTCTATTGATTGCACTGTATGTAATAATAAGCATCCCGTTCGGCTGGGCCTTTATTAGCAAACTGCAAAAGAACGTCACGGTATTTACAACCATTTCAAACTATATCGTGTACAAGACCATTTTAGCTACTTTTATTGGTTGGGCAGTTACGCCGTTTTACCTGATCTACTTTATCTTTAAAATTTTCCAGGCCGTTAAAAAGCAACGAGATAGATCCCTTGAATAATTGATTACATCAATTAATGAATTAGGGAAAACTGAAGCAGCTACTATATCATAGAAAAGCAAAAAGAAGAAGAAACAGCCGTATTGTGCAGGAACAAATGCCCGACAGAACAATGGGTCAAGCAGAAACAGTCACGGTTTCTTCTCTAGTATTAGTACGAGCATGGAGGAGCTACAATTGCTCCTCCTTTTTTGTATTCTTATCCTATAAACTATTTTTTGATACTTATTACATAGTGATACAGATGAAGAACTTTTCACAGGAGTACAATATAACAAAGAATAATGCTTATTAATGTCGATTAAATTGAATTAATGAACAATATAGTAACTCTAATGCAAGGAGAAAAATTATTATGTATGATGATTACTATGAAGAGATACTCACTGTCCAAGAGATGGCTGAATTGTTGAAAATCGGCATGAACACGGCATATAAATTGGTTAACTCAGGTGAGATCGATTCGTTCAGGGTGGGTAATTCACACCGGATTCAGCGTTCTGCTGTGACGGACTATATCATAAACAAAAGAACAAGTCGCAAACAATAAACAAAAACCTACTCCTTAGCCATCCATTTAGCAGAACGGATCAACGGCACATCAAATACGGAGGGACAGACATTGAATGAAGTATCAGAAAAATCAAAGCAGTTCATTTATGATTTATTCGGATTTCGCATACAATTAAAACCGGGAGTGTCTTACACCTACGATAACATTATCAACTCTATCACTATCGGAACTGTAACAGAAAAAATTTGCGATCGATTGGAAATCGATCCTATCCTACTATTAAAGCATGCGAATAGAATTGCCTTCCATAAATTAAGTGAGGAGGCAATCGATCTTACAGAAGAGGAATTAACTATTGCCAGTAAATATGCAGAGGAACCGATACTTGAAGATACAACATTCGAGGACGTCCTTATCCGTGGTTTTCTTTCCGATTTCCCAAATGAAAAAGGATACTTGTTAGATACCTTTAAAAATCATTTTCGCAAAAAGAACGGAGATAGATTGAACGTCGATGATACTCAATGGGAAATAGAAGAACGAAGAATTGAAAAGATTATGGACGAGTTATATGAAAAAAACAAAATTATCGATGCTATGGATCACGTATATTTAAAAAGGGGACTTCTTTGACCCGAATTTATCTTGAAGCTTGTATAAACTACAAGAAGCCGATAAAAACTCCGGCCGGAAGAATTGTATCAGCTGATTTCAAGCCTTTGGTAGCTAACTTACAAGAGTATGGTCAAATCCTGAAAGAGTTTATCGGAGATGAGTTCACTTCTGACCTGCTGTACTTTGAGAAAGAGACTAATTTATTCTTTCTGATCAAAGCTTACTTTGATCTAAAAGAATTAGGAGAACTTGCGAAGGACAAAAATTTATTAAATACTACACGGCATTTTCCATAATCGACGACATTGAACTGAGAAACTTGTTTTTATCAAAATATATTTATGAAGCTAGACGAGAGAATAACACTTACTATAAATCCGATTTCACTTCACGAATTGGGCTGTGCCGAATTTTTCAGATTATATACATAGTTATTCCATTCCTCAGTGAATTTATTAAAGATCAAGTAACCATTCATTTTGAAGCTCAACCCGATAAAGTAACTATCACTGACAGTAAGGAACTGGAGGAGTTCCTAAAGGTGAAGAGACAACTATACTTGTATCATTTGGTTTCTGAGGGATGTGATAACGGCTCTGGAGAGTTGTGGCCAGTTTCTGATGTATTAACACTTTCGACAACCATAAGCGACAACAGTAGTATCCCTTCATTGGAAAGCATCAACACATTCTTAGGCCTTTACAAGGCAACTTACGGACTACGGGCATCTCGTAGAAAGAATCAAGTCGATTTCGCGCAAATGATCATGTCTGATTTCGAACGCCTTAAAGTTTATGAATTACAAGATAAAACACATTTACTTGATATTATCTCTCTCAATTCAGTCGATGCATTCTTAGCTCAGTTGGCTGCGGGAACTGTAATAGATGATGCCTTAGGCAGTAAATACGATGATTTTGAGGGCTTAGATGATGAAGAATTCTATGAATTACAGGAAAAGGCAAGTGAGAAAAAGAGAAAAGGAGAAACATCGGAATGAAAAAACTCAACAGAAAAATATCTTTATAAATAAAGAGGAGCGGCGCATGAACACTAATGCGCCGCTCCTCTTTATTTATAAGGCCTCTACTGTGCAAAAGTAGAAACCATCAATTTTAGAGAGTATTTTGAGTGCAGTTATATTTAGATTGCAAGCCACAATACAAAAGGAGATGTCAAAATGAGCCTGAAAAGCAATATGACAAGTCTGTCTGACAGAGAACACTCAGTGACACAGCTTGAATACAACTCAAGGCTTGTCGTCCATATTCCGAGTCCTTCATCCGCTCTATCGAATGGTAAGTCGAACGACGAGGTGGATAGCGATCCCACTACTGAACGTGATAACTCAAGGCTTGTTATCAACATTCCGAATCCTTCATCCACCCTATCTCATGATGAGCCGAGTGAAGAGTCAGATCGTGATTCCGCTACTGACAGTGATAACTCAAGGCTTGTTATCAACATTCCGAATCCTTCATCCGCCCTATCGAATGATGAGTTGAACGACAAGGCAGATCGCACTTCTTCCAACCATAAAGGCCATAAGAAGGACTCTAACGAAAATCAGGAAGTAAAGATACCGATCGATGTCCAAGCGAAGATGGCTTTGCTTGAAAAACGAGTAGTTCGATGCTGTGGCACAACGACATTTCTCTATGACGATGAGTTTGGTTGTTTCGAGGAACAAACGGAAGCAAGTCTCTACGTAGCTATCCGAAAGTGTATACCCCGGAATTGGACATGAAACTCGGGAAACACAAGATGGCAGAAGTTGTCCACCGTCTTGTTAGTAGTCCGGAGCTTCAAGTTTCTTATACGGAGTTTGACAGCCACACTCACTTGATCAATCTACGGAACGCTGTCTTCAACGTAAATCAGCGGAGATGCTATCCGCATAGTCCGAAATACTTGTTCACAAGTTACGTCGATGCCGATTACGGTGATTCGTCTTCTGGCATTCGGATTTATCGTTCGAATCGAAACGGCGACGAACGAGGAAACTGTTTTATACGTTTTCTGGAAGATTGTACGGATGGGGATCGTCTGAAAATGAAGTCCTTGCAACAATTGACCGGATACATTATTAGCAATGAATGGCGAGCTAAGAAGTTTTTGTGCTGGTTGGGCTTCCTCATACTAAGAAGAGCGTATGGCTGTCGCTATGGCGGTCGTTGATTGGTTCTAGGCATACAACCGCTATGTCGCTAAAGCAGCTGAGTGAGACGCGGTTTATGACTGCCGAACTATTCAAATCCAAGCTCAACTTAAGCTCTGAAATGGATGAGAACGGAGCTATTAAAGGCACAGATATCATTAAGGCATTCACAGGGGGCGACCTTATTACCGCCGAAAAAAGGGCAAAGATCCCTTCCAGTTCTATGGAAAAACGAAGCTCGTTGCCTGTGGTAACCATATGCCTTTGCTTAGCAAGCTAGATGGAACAACAGCATTCACTGACAGAATTCATTTTCTAATGTTCTCCAATACCATCCCAGAAGAACGACGAGATAAAGCGTTACTGGACAAACTGATTGCGGAGAAGACGTACATTGTGGAATGGGCATTGGAAGGTTTACATGAGTTAATGGACAATAACCTAATCTTTACTGAAAGTAATGAGGCTCTTGCTTTTAAATCGCGGTACATTACGGAATTAAATAATGTAACAGAGTTTGTTCGTGATCGATGTCGTGTAGATCCGGATAACGACGAGTGCAAGGTTCATCGTAAAGTTCTTTTCCCAGCTTACAAGCAATACTGTCGGGATAATGGCTACAAATCACTAAGTAAGCAAGAGTTTTTGTAGAAGTCTCAAAACATAATGTGAAGCCCGGAAAAATGAGGATCAGCGGGTCCACCCCTTTGGAGGGTTTTCGGGGAATACGACTACTGACAAATGCCGAGCTTAAATCCTCTTACTGAAAAATGATAGGTTGCATTTGCTACATTGGCTACACCATTAGAAATGTTCAAGTAGTTGAGCGTATTACGACGCTTGTAACGTAGCTTGCTCTTGCCTACTACTTTACTACATACAGCAACAACCATCATCAATACTATGCTTTGCCCGGAGGTACTACAATGACGACTCGAAACTATAGCAGAGGCCAGGTCGATCGGCTACTCGATAACCACACAAGCCCCCAAGCATACACGTTATTCCCGTAAGTTCAGTTATATATTATTTATAAGGAAAATATTGAAAAGAGGTTTTTGATATGAGAAGGATTCCTATAAACTTCAGCCAGATTTATTTTGCAAATGAAGTTCATAAGCAAAATTTTCAAAAATGTGTACAAAAATTCACTTACAGCACTAATGAGTACACTTCCACTTGCTACCTAGCCGCATATCCAGATATTTTCAAGTGTTTCGAGCTTGAACAGCAAGAAAACGGGCCATTCGACTGGTACTTTGATTTCTTGGATAGCATTTCGCTCCAAGAGCATCACTCCATAGGCTCAACAGCTCCATTAACAGGTCAAAAAACTGCACTTGTTAACCTTGCACTTAATCTGTGGAACAGGAAAGAATTTGATCTAGCAAGTGAACTTTCTATATGGGGCTCCGAGCTTTATGCAGTCGCTCTTCAAGCGATCAATCTACGACAACAAGGGAGGTCCATAAACCATGAATAAATCTGACTATCCACTTATCCTGCAAATCAAAGACGTGAAAGAAATTTTAGGAGTATCCCGCTCGACAGCTTACGAAATTGCTAGGGAGCCGGATTTCCCGTTACTCGTCGTCAACTGCAGAAAAATCGTATACCGAGACGACTTCTGCTGGACTCCAAGCGTTCCAATCCCAATGCGATATCAGCATAACGCAATCTTCGACGTAGAGATGGCAAAAGCCATCTCTACAATTTTTAGAAAGGATGATCATTTATGAAAGGCTACTATAGAAAACGTGGTTGTAAATGCGGCGGTAAACGCTGTACTTGTGATGCAACCTGGTCATTCACCCTCGATATCGGTCGAGATCCACTCACGGGTAAACGAATCCAGAGACAAGTGGGCGGGTTTAAGACTAAGAAGGAGGCCCAGGCTGCGTGTGCGGCGATGCAGACGGAGCTTATCGAAGGAACTTATATAGCGGAAAAGGAGATGCTATTCTCTACTTTAGTTGATGAATGGCTGAAACTTTATGAAACTACAGTAAAAATTAGTACCGTACGTGTTCGAAAGCATGAAACATCTCGATTGCTCGATTATTTTCAAAATCATCAAGTGAAGAACATCACTCGAAAAGCGTATCAAAATGCTCTGCTAGATTTATATGAGCGTGGCTTTGCGATAAATACGATTGCTGGAGTTCATTCCACAGGACGAATGCTATTTACCAAGGCAATAGAGTTAGAGATCATCAAAAACGACCCAACGCAGTATGCAAAGTTGCCTCGTCCCCAGAAGACAGTTGAGGAAATTGAAGCGGAAGAAAATGAGGTGAAATACCTTGAAAAACATGAGCTAGCTAATCTTCTTCAAACAGCGAAAAAGAAGGGACTTACGAACGACTATGTAATCTTCCTGACTCTTGCTTATAGCGGACTTAGGGTCGGTGAGCTTTGCGCATTGAAATGGAGAGATTTGGATTTCAATGAACTCACGCTCTCCGTAACAAAGACCTATTACAATCCTACAAATCGAGCAACTGAGTATCATTTACTGACACCTAAGACAAGCACATCAAAACGAACCATCGAGCTAGACCCAGTTGTATTTAAAGAACTAGAAAAGCTAAAAGCTCGTCAAAATGAGCTTAAAATGCTCCATCGTGATGTGTATTTTGATCAAGATTTTGTATTTTCCAAAACAGAGAAGGATATGGGCTATCCTGAGTTCATTAAAACGATCCAGAACCGTATGAGAAGGCTTCTACGGCTCGCTGGCTTGAATGAGGCATTAACTCCTCACTCATTGCGTCACACGCATACATCGTTGCTTGCTGAGGCTGGCGTGGGTATCCATGAGATTATGGAAAGATTAGGACATCAGGACGATGAGATCACAAAACACGTTTATCTTCATGTCACCAAAACAATGAAAAAGAAGCCGCACAAAAGTTCAGTGAGTTGATGAAGGGTGTTTATAAACTACTGTCCTAAACATGCTAGGACAGTAGTTATATTTCTACAATGAAGTATCTCCTATCGCCCAACAATCTCCAACTAATCGGATACTCCCCAGCAATTTCAATAAATCCGCTATTTTTGAGTTGTCCTGTTGGTTTATAAATTCTCCCCGTACGATTCTACTTTCTCTAAAGAAATCATAAATGCCTGAATTGTCCCTCCCTTCGTAAAATGGACGATCCCCTACCAGAGCAACGGAAAATGTTTTTGAAAATCCCTGCTCCTTTAGTTGTTCCATAAATTTAATATCCTTTACGAATGAATACAATTGCTCAGGATACTGACCATTCGTCGGATATTTCAATTCGACTGCGTATCTATCCTTGTCACCTACGATACTTATATCAATTTCCTTTTTACTGTCTCACTAATTCCAAAATAGGAAACATTCCGTTCAAATTGTATCTTATATTGCGGGAGAGTCGTCCGTAAGAAAATACCTAATTCGTGCTGAAGACTAAACTCATTATACACTTCGATATTCTGTGCAGTTATGTATTCAAAAATTGTTCAAGATGCTTACTTTCCAAAACAAGACCTCCTCCCTTTCTTAAAAACAGAAGACACCTTAGAGCGATTTCCATCACTCTAAGGTGTCTTCATTATACACAATGTGGGCAAAATGTGGGCAGTCCGGGTTTCTCCGAAGAAAAACCCTTGCCCCACAAGGCTTTTCAGCCTATATTACATCATGCCGCCCATACCGCCCATGCCGCCCATATCAGGCATAGCTGGTTTTTCTGGTTCTGGCTTGTCAGCGATAACCGCTTCGGTTGTCAGGAACATAGCCGCAACGGAAGCTGCGTTTTGAAGAGCGGAACGCGTTACTTTCGCAGGGTCAACGATACCTGCTTCGAACATGTTCACCCACTCGTCCGTAGCAGCGTTGTAGCCGATACCGATCTCTTCTTTTTCAGACGCTCTACGATGACAGAGCCTTCTTTACCAGCATTGGCTGCAATCGTACGGATTGGCTCTTCCAGAGCGCGCAGAACGATGTTTACGCCTGTTTTCTCATCGCCTTGTACTTCCACAGCAGAAACAGCGTTGTATACGTTCACGAGCGCTGTACCACCACCGGATACCATACCTTCTTCAACCGCAGCGCGAGTTGCGTTCAGGGCATCTTCGATGCGCAGTTTGCGTTCTTTCAATTCCGTTTCAGTAGCCGCACCGACTTTGATGACTGCTACGCCGCCAGCCAATTTAGCCAGACGCTCTTGCAGTTTCTCTTTGTCGAAATCGGAAGTGGTTTCTTCCAATTGGTTGCGGATTTGCTTCACGCGAGCATCGATGTCTTCTTTGTTGCCAGCGCCATCCACGATGATTGTGTTCTCTTTGGTTACGCGCACTTGACGAGCTGTACCCAATTGATCGATGGAAGCTGTTTTCAAGTCAAGACCGAGCTCTTCGGTAATCACTTGGCCGCCAGTCAATGCAGCGATATCCTGCAGCATGGCTTTGCGACGATCGCCAAAGCCAGGAGCTTTAACAGCAACCGCGTTGAATGTTCCACGCAGTTTGTTCACGATCAGCATCGCTTGCGCTTCGCCTTCGATGTCTTCTGCAATCAGAACAAGCGGTTTGCCTTGTTGTACGATTTTTTCAAGGATCGGCAGGATCTCTTGCGTGTTGGTTACTTTTTTATCCGTGATCAGGATGTATGGATTTTCAAGAACAGCTTCCATTTTATCCGTATCCGTAATCATGTATGGAGAGATGTAGCCGCGGTCGAATTGCATACCTTCTACAACCTCAAGCTCCGTCAAGAAGCCGCGGGATTCTTCAACAGTGATAACACCGTCTTTACCCACTTTGTCCATAGCTTCTGCAATCAGTTGACCTACTTCATCGTCAGCTGCGGATACGGAAGCGACTTGAGCGATCTCCTGATGGTTTTTCACTTCTTTTGCGATGTTTTGAAGCTCAATAACCGCTGCTTTAACCGCTTTATCGATACCCTTGCGGATAATCATTGGGTTTGCACCAGCTGTTACGTTCTTCAGACCTTCGCGGATCATGGCTTGCGCCAGAACCGTTGCAGTCGTTGTACCGTCACCTGCAACATCGTTTGTTTTGGTAGCTACTTCTTTAACGAGCTGAGCACCCATGTTCTCGAACGCATCTTCCAGCTCGATTTCTTTAGCGATGGTTACACCGTCATTCGTGATGAGCGGGCTTCCGAATTTCTTCTCAAGCACCACGTTACGGCCTTTCGGTCCGAGTGTTACTTTAACTGCATTTGCCAAAGCGTCTACACCTCGAAGCATTGCGCGACGGGCGTCTTCACTGAACTTAATGTCTTTTGCCATGGTATTACATACCTCCCTAGTGGATTAATGAATATTGGAACATGATATATTCAGGCGTTCATTAGCCTAAGATCGCGTGGATGTCGCTTTCTTTCATAATCAAATATTCTTTACCTTCGTATTTGATTTCTGTTCCAGCGTATTTGGAGAAAATAACGCGGTCGCCTTCTTTAACTTCCAAAGGTACACGAGCGCCGTCTTTCAGGGAGCCACTGCCTACAGCAATAACTTTACCTTCTTGCGGCTTTTCTTTAGCGGAGTCAGGAAGTACAATCCCGAATGCCGTAGTTTCTTCTTGTTCGATCGGTTCTACCAATACGCGTTCACCTAAAGGTCTGATCATGAAAAAATAGCCTCCTTTAAATATGTTGTGATGCTTTTTCAAAGCTTTATGTATTAGCACTCGACAAGCCTCAGTGCTAACAACCAATTTTATGATACTCAAGTTGTCTCAAAATTTCAAGTCCTTTGCATGATTTTTTGATCATTTTTTGTAAATTGGACTCCGGTTGGGGTTGTCTCTCAACCCCTTCTCCATTGTATCCATGACCAGCCAAAATATGCCTGAGTCCTAAGGATGCCTTATACAAAGAAAGAGCGCCTTCTGCCGATCTCGAAGGTGCTCTTCATGCTTGAGTAAATATTAATCTTCATCCTCTTCGTCCGCCCGTATGTACGGCTGTCTCGTTCCATGTCCGCCTCTAATTGCTTGCGATAGATCACAGAGGACAGGAACACACTGAATTCATACAGCAGCAGCAGTGGAATCGTGACCAGGAAATCCGATATGAAGTCCGGCGGCGTAATAACAACCGCTATGAATACGAGTGCAAAATAAGACACTTTGCGCATTTTCCGAAGCCGCAGCGGGTTCAAAATGCGGATTTTCGTTAAGAACATTACCACAAGCGGCAGCTCAAACAGCAGGGCCAAGGGTAAAACGAGATTGAACATAAAATTTAAATAATTGGCAATCCCGTAGGTTTCCTGCAGCCCCATACTCTGTGTAATCGCTGTAGTAAATGACAGCGTCATTGGAAACACGATGTAATATCCGAACGAAATGCCCACGATGAACAGAAGGAACGCGTAGGGTACGTAGCGAATGGCCGCTTTCTGCTCTTCTTTGCGAAGTCCAGGCTTTACGAATGCCCATAACTGATAGAAGATCAGCGGAACCGAGATAACCAATGAGAAAATCGCAGCGATTTTCATATAAATCCCGATGCCATCCCAGAAGGAAAAAGCATGCAGTTCAAAGTTCTTCGCTTCTTCCGCTGCCGTCAAATAATGATAGATCGGCTCCGCAACAAAAAGCCCTGCGATCAGTCCGGCTATGAATACCACGAGAACGATAATGATTCGTTTGCGAAGCTCGCCCAAATGCTCGACAAGCGCCATATCTTTCACTTGCTCTGACATGTTAGACACCACCCTGTATGTGACCCTGGCAAAACAAAATCCCTCCCGAAGGAAGGGACTTCACGCCTTGCATTCTAGTATTATTCCGGAAGACGCTTGTCTTCAACCTTGGACGGTTCAGCGGCAACGGCTTGCTGGGGAGCCTCTTCCTTCTTCTTCGCAGGTGCATCGTCAGCAATAATCTCGCGCGCACCATCCTTAAACTCACGGAAAGTTCTTCCGACCGCACGTCCAAGCTCAGGAAGCTTGTTCGGTCCGAATAAGAGCAGCGCCAAAATGACGAGCAAAATAATACCCGGCACTCCGATTTGACTCATATCTATTCTCCTCCTCGTCCTGCTCTATGCCTTCAAAAGGACTTCAGGATGACCTAAATCCATCATGCCTTGCACTACAACAGGTTTTAACTTCAAAGAAATTATCGCACGACAGCAATTGACAAGCTCATATATCGCCATCATACCATAATGTAAATCACATAAACAGTCTAGAATCGTGACAGTTTATTTACATAATTATCTAATAGGGTTCCCCTCAGAGCTGCTCCCGATACTGCCCCGTTACCATTAACAATGCTTCCGGAAGCTGGTCCATGACGGCAGCCAGATTCTCATGCACGCCTTTTGGGGAGCCCGGCAGGTTGACAATCAGGGTACGGCCGCGAACGCCGCATACGCCTCGAAACAGCATTGCACTTCGATTCTTCTGCATAACCGTAGCTCGCATGGCTTCCGCAATGCCAGGCACCTCACGCTCAATGACCCGTCTTGTTGCTTCAGGGGTAACATCACGAACCGCCAGTTCCGTTCCCCTGTCGTCAGCACGAGATCCACTTGGTAATAGTCCGTAAGCTCAATCAGTGCAGCAATAATCTCGTCCTGCTCATCCGGTACGATCCGGTATTCGATAATTTCACCGCTCAGCTCTTCCTCCACCAATTCCCGAATAACCTGAGCGCTCGTATCCTCGCGTTCCCCCGCGAACCTTTGTCGCTCGCCGTCAGGATCGCCGTTTTCCACACCATCTGCTCTCTCTCCTTCCCACTCGTCCGAATATCTCCTGTATCTATGCATGCCTAAGTTGTTTCTTGTATGAAATCCCCACTCTTGCCGGTTTTGCTCACCAGTTGGGTCGGACCGATGATCATGTCTTTCTGCAACGCCTTGCACATGTCATAGACCGTGAGGGCAGCTGCCGAAGCAGCCGTTAAAGCTTCCATTTCAACATAGGTTTTGCCTGTCGTTTTCACAGTTGTTTCTATATATAATTCATCTCTTGCATTATCACTGAATTCCACGTTAACATAGGTCAGCGGAAGAGGATGACACATCGGAATCCAGTTCGACGTGTTCTTGGCTGCCATTATGGCTGCAACCTGTGCTACCGCGAGTACATCTCCCTTGCCTATCTTTCCTTCTTGGATGCGGATCAGCGTGTCCGGCTGCATTCGGACCGTGGTCTTCGCTACCGCTGTCCGTGCCGTCACATCCTTCTCACTGACGTCTACCATTCGTGCTCTTCCTTGATTATTAAAGTGACTCAATTCCATTCGTTATCCCTCCGTAAACCAGGTCCGGCCTTCCCTGAATATCCCAGGTCGGTAACCAAACCGTCCAAGACTCTGTCGTGTTCTTCCATTGGAACATGCTCCAACACCTGAACCTCGTAGCCTATTCCCACCCACAAGGGCTCCTTCAGGCGAGCCGCATCATGCACTTCATGACAAAGCCTGTCCGCCAGCGGTCATAATAACCGCCGCCGTACCCTAGTCTTCCGCCGTTCCTGTCAAACGCAAGCCCTGGTACCCAGATGATATCAGGTACGTCATTCATAAACATCTTAGACCTCTGCGGATCGGGCTCCAGGATACCGTATGCTCCCGGGATCAGCTCATCCCATTTCTGAAGCTCATACAGTTCCATCGATCGATCTTGGGGTAGGCTGCGGGGAACGATAACTTGCAACCCATGCTCCCATGCCCACTCGACAAGCGGCCGCGAATCCAGCTCGGAACGGAATGGAACATAAATCATCATGCTCTGAACATGGCGCTCTTTCATAACCTCCGAAGCCATCTCGCAGGCCTGCTTCGACCGCTTGGTCCGTTCTTCATCGGATAACTCATCCCTGCGTAAGGTCATGCTCCTGCGCAGGGCATGCTTTGCGGATACCCGCTTAATTTCTTCTTCAGGGTTCAACAACGTGATCGTTCCTCTCACGCTCATAATTAAGTTTAGTTTACCACTGTTCCTTCCTTTAGCCAAGAATGCCGGAAGTCGCCAATCATGGTCGATTGTTCGGCCATTTTCATGTACACTTATTTTAAGATATCAGAAGCGCATGAACCTCAACAGCATGGCCATCCTGATATCGCAACAGAAACAATTTCTAAACGCGGTCTATCTTCTTAGAATATACGTCGGTAGACGTTTTTCTTATAATGAAGAATGAATCATATAGAATGATGGAGGTTTCACATAACATGCTGCTGCAAGCCAATGGCATTACCAAATTATATGGTGTTACGCCCGTACTGGACGGGATCAATTTACAAGTGCTTGAACGCGAAAGAATCGGACTCGTTGGTGTGAATGGAGCTGGCAAATCGACGCTCCTTAAAATTTTGGCTGGCGAAATGTCTTACGATGGCGGACAGATATTCAAGGCTAAGGAAACCACCGTCGGGTATCTTGCCCAGAACAGCGGGCTTCAGTCTGATTCGTCGATATGGAATGAGATGCTGGATGTCTTCACCCCTCTGCTGGAGATGGAGCGTGAGCTTCGTCAGATGGAGGAGCAAATTGCCGACCCCAAATCGAGCGAGGACCCCAAAAATATCAGGAGCTCCTGGATCGTTACGCAATCCGCTCCGACTGGTTCAAGGATCAAGGCGGGTATGAGATCGAAACACGGATTCGCAGCGTGCTGCACGGCATGGGCTTTGGCAGCTTTTCGCCGGACACCTCCATTGCTACATTAAGCGGCGGGCAGAAGACCAGGCTTGCTCTTGCAAAAATATTGCTTCAGGCACCCGATCTGCTCATGCTCGATGAGCCGACGAATCATCTGGATATCGCGACTCTCACCTGGCTGGAGGATTATCTGCGCGGATATTCCGGCTCATTACTCGTCGTTTCCCATGACCGTTATTTCCTGGATCGGCTTATTACAACCATCGTTGAAATTGAACGCCGTCATTCCAAAAATATACGGGCAACTACAGCCGTTACATTGAGCTGAAAGCCGCCGAATACGAATCCCAGCTTAAACAATATGAGAAGCAGCAGGATGAAATATCTCGTATGGAGACCTTTATTCAGCGCAATCTGGTTCGAGCTTCAACAACCAAGCGCGCGCAGAGTCGGCGCAAAGCGCTCGACAAGATGGATAGGCTGGACAAACCGCTGGGTGATCTTAAGAAGGCACACTTCTCTTTTGAAGCCGAGTATATGTCGGGTAAAGATGTGCTTCATGTACGTGACCTGTCGCTCTCGTTTGAGGAAGGCAAGCCCTTGTTCAGACAAGCTTCCTTTGACCTCAGTCGTGGAGAAACCGTAGCTTTGATCGGTCCTAACGGGGTCGGCAAATCAACGCTGCTTAAATGTCTGATCGGTACGATGAAGCCCTCAGCCGGATCGCTGCAATGGGGCACAAAAGTGAAAATCGGCTACTATGATCAAGAGCAGTCAGAGCTTAACCCGAGCAACACGGTTCTGGAAGAGCTGTGGGGACCTATCCTCATATGGAAGAAGCGCGTATTCGTACCGTTCTCGGCAACTTTCTCTTCAGCGGCGAGGATGTGCTCAAGAAGGTCAGCTCCTTAAGCGGCGGTGAAAAAGCACGTGTCTCACTTGCCAAACTCATGCTGCTGGAAGCCAACATGCTTATACTGGACGAGCCTACGAACCATCTTGACTTATTTGCAAAAGAGGTTCTGGAATCGGCGCTGATGGATTACGAAGGCACTTTATTATTCATATCCCATGACCGTTATTTCCTTAATAAAATGGCGGAGCGCATTCTCGAACTTCATCCGGACGGCATTCAACATTTCCTGGGTAATTATGACGACTATACGGAGAAAAAGCAGGAAATTCTGGATATGAACGATGAGCCTTCCGAGCCGTTTGCCCGCCACACCCTGAAACAGGAGGGGAAAGCAGAGGTTTCAGCCGAGAAACAAGGGGCCGTCTCCTTTGAAGCTGAGAAGCAAGCGAAACGGGAGGAACGCAACCGTCAGCGCAAGCTCGTAAGTCTTGAGGAGCAGATTCATACTTTGGAATCGGAAATTTCCGAACTGGAGACCGAAATGACACTGCCTGAGATCTATCAGGATTATATGGCCCTCCAGGAACGGCAGCAATCGTTAGAGGAGAAAAACGTCAGCTTGAGCAGATTTTTGCCGAATGGGAGTCATTGCTGGAATCGTAAAAAAATTTCACAAAAGTGTTTCAAATGAGGTTTTGCATTTATACACAAACTTATCCCCAACAATGGTGCATAAGTTCAACTTAAAAATGGCCGAAATGGCCATTTTTTATTGTTAAACACGCATTTCCGGTCCTATATCCAACTTTATCCACCAAGTTATGCACACTATCCACAGTTTTGACCATAAAATCTGAAAATCCTGTCCCCTTTTTCAAAGCTTTGCAAAACGCTGATTTATCGACATTTTTTTGCTTATGCACATTTTCGGGCGAATATGTGGATAACTTTGTTCACAACTTGACAGATTTATATTTCCTATATAATGAGCTGCTATATAGAATTACTTCTATTTCAATCCAAGTTATATTGAGTTTTAAAAAAGCGACCTTCCTCATTCTGAGAGTCGGAAGGTCACTAGCTGTGGGAACAGCTCATTACACGGGGATTCACATCCCGCTTCTTACAAAGTAATTCTCGTCAGCAGCAACATCTGCTGTAATCCTCCATCTGCACGCTTGCCAGCATCCACACCGTAATGGACTCCACCGGTTCCGTCCCCATCTATAATGTCATGAGCTTAGCTTCCATTTCTGAATCAAGGCAGGTGTATATGACATCGACCGCTCTCATGTGAATCAACAACGCGACGAGAACTCTGCGTAATCAAACTTTCGGTTGTGGTTGTATCCCGAACTCTGCTGTTCCACCTACACCGACATCAATGCCGAGTTGCATGCAGCGACATAGGCCATACCCGCTGCCATGACGATATCCTGGTGTACAGCCGTTCCGCGGAAAATCTTGCCACCTTCTCGACGGTAACTGCGGCCTCCGCATGCGCATCTTCCCCGCTGCTCAAAGAATGGAGCTCCAGATCGCCAAAGGTGATGTCGCTGCTAATGCCTTGGCTAATCGCCGATATGACGGCTTGCACGGGTCCCTCTGCTACACTGGAATAGGTGGCTTCCATTTCCTCGCTCAGATGACGAAGCGTTACGGCTGCAACACGGCTTCTTCCCGTACCCGAGATCACCTGCGCCTCTGTCAGCTCATACACCTGCGCCGGTTTACCCAGCGTGCTGCTGACCATCTGCAGCAGCTGATCATCACTGACCACCTTCTGGCGGTCAGCCGTCTCCTTGAATGTGTCATACAAGCTTTCCATCTCGGCCCCATCGAGCTGAACCCTGTAACGGGCCAGACGATCCTTCAAGGCATGACGGCCTGAATGCTTGCCCAGCACGATCATGCTGCGCGGAATGCCCAATTTGTCCGGGTCCATAATCTCGTAGGTGCTTCGATCCTTCAGAAGACCATCCTGATGAATGCCAGACTCATGCTGGAAGGCATTTCGACCGACCACCTACTTGTTGAAGGCAATAGGAAAATGCATGGCTCCGCTAACGAGGCGGGAGACTTCGTACAGCTTTTCCGCTGTAATCCCCGTCTCCGCACGCAGCATGTCACCCCGTGTAGAAAGAGCCATCACCAGCTCCTCCAATGCGCAGTTGCCTGTGCGTTCGCCTACCCCGTTTACGGTAACCTCAATCTGGCTGGCACCATTCTGAATGGCGGCCAGGCTGTTTGCAACAGCCAATCCCAGATCATTATGGCAATGGGCGCTGTACGCTACCGTCTTTCCGCCTCGCGCACCTTCCCGTACACGGCGGAACATCTCGCCATACTCATTCGGAAGCGCATAACCGACCGTGTCCGGCAGGTTGATAATTGTGGCTCCCTCTTCAATGACGGCTTCCACCATTTCAATCAGGTCATCGATTCCTGTGCGCGAGGCATCCATCGCTGTGAACTCCACCACATCGCTGAACTGCTTCGCATAAGCTGTCATCTCTCGTGCCCTTGCTACAACATCAGGACGGCTCATGCGCAGTTGATGGCGAAGATGGATGTCGGAAGAGGAAATGAACAGATGGATCCGTCTTCTGGCTGCGTCCCGGGTTGCCTGAACAGCAGCATCAATATCCCCTTTCACTGCGCGTGCAAATCCGCAAATCTCCACCTGCTGCAGCTGTCTTGAGATGGCCTGAACGGCGGCAAACTCCCTGGACTGGACACTGGGAAGCCAGGCTCCATTACATCAACCCCCAGCTCAGCCAGTTTGCCTGCCAGCACAATCTTCTGCTCAGGCTGAAGGCTTGCCCCGGTGCCTGTTCCCCGTCCCGTAAAGTGGTATCAAAAATTTGGATCGTTCTCATGGACTCCGTCATCTTCCTTGTTCCTCCCTGGTTATGGTATATCCCGGATAGATATTCCGGGTCAATCTCAGTCATCCCATTCTAGTTATGTTCGCTTTACGTCCGCACGTCGACTTGCGTCCGCATCCCACCCAGCTGCTGCTTAGCAAAAAAGCCCGTCATCTCTTAAACATAAGAGACGACGGGCTTAGACCCTCCGTGGTACCACTCTAATTGACGCCTGTTCACAAACAGCTATCGCTGTGACATGTTAGCGTCCACTCACTGTCCATCTGCTCCTCATACCTACCAGTTATGAGTTAAGATGAACCTCCTGATTACGGAGGATTCTCCGTAAGAGAGTACTTTAGCATGGTGAGCCATTGGTTCCTGTCGAACCATCAGCGAATGCGTTGTTCCCCTCTTCCGCTCCCGGGCGAGATTCAAAGGCTGCTGCCGCTGCGTTACACCTACCCGCAGCTCTCTGTAAGACAGCTTCCTTCTACTGCTCCCGTTCATCACGTTTATTCGATATGCTGTTATGCCGAATCCTTACTATCTGCGGACCGCTTCTCCGGACACCTGCCCCCGCTGCGCGATTTCATTAATCTGTCAATGGTTCCCCACAGCCTGCTTAGAGATATCCCGGCATGCAAAGCCTGCCGTCTCTTTATGCAAGAGACGACAGGCTATCCTATCGCGGTACCACTCTTGTTGACTTTAAGCTCCCAGGCTATACATGCCCGGTCCTTGAAGCCCCTCAGCCGCCAAATAACAAGTTATTTGTGCGCAGCCATTCTCACGGAGGCCATTCCGTAGCAAAGTCAAACTCCGCAATCTCATTCAAGCCTTAACCATAGGCCATTTCATTGCGTAAGGTTCCCCTGCTCCACTCCCAGGTGAGTTCAGGTCCCTATCGACTGCGTTGCACCGTCCCGCAGTTCTCTTCATCCAAGGGTAACCATACTAATCCTGTTCATCGCGTTTCAACAATCTGGAATTTGATCATGATTATACGTGCTATGCAGTGAGGTGTCAAGAAGCTTTTAGCTTCATAGCGCTGCCCAAATTTCGAGCGGCATTTGCGGATCGGCCTTCATATCCAGCGGCGTAAAGCTGCCCTGCTTCCATTTCAAATGCGCTGCGGCAGCAATCATCGCCCCGTTATCGGTGCAATACTGAAATGGTGGAATGATCAGTGAAATTCCTTCCCGTTCGCATCGCTCAGATAGTTCTTTGCGAAGCCCGCGGTTGGCCGCTACGCCACCGCACAGCAGCAGCTGCTTGGCATCGTAAGCTCTGACCGCGCGTACGGCCTTCTCCACCAGCACTTCTACAACAGATTCCTGAAAGCCGCGGGCTATGGCCTCCGTCCGGACTTCCTCTCCACGCATTTTGCTCTGATTCACAACATTTAATACAGCCGATTTCAGGCCGCTGAAGCTAAAATCATACGAATCCGGCTCCAGCCACACGCGTGGCAGGTCCACAACCCCTCGGCTTCGAGTGCCATACGATCCACATGTGGACCTCCGGGATAGGGAAACCCAAGCGCCCTCGCCACCTTATCATACGCTTCGCCAACCGCATCATCCCGCGTTCTGCCAATCAGTTCGAAGCTGCCCTCGTCTTTCATGTAGACCAGCTCGGTATGGCCTCCGGAAACAACCAGCGCCATACAAGGATACTCGATATCTCCCACAAATCGGTTGGCATAAATATGACCTAAGCAATATGATGCGTGCCGATCAGGGGTTTGTTAAGCGCAAACGCCAGGCTTTTTGCAGCCATAACACCGACCAGAAGCGCCCCAACCAGACCAGGGCCCTGTGTGACGGCTATCGCCGACAAGTCCTTCATGTCAATTCCGGCTTTTGCCACGGCTTCCTCTATAATTAACGTGATGCTCTCCACGTGCTTGCGGGAAGCCACCTCAGGCACCACCCCGCCAAATGCTTTATGCGTTTCAATCTGACTCGCAATGACGCTGGACAATACCTCGTGTCCGTCCTTCACAACGGCAACCGAAGTCTCGTCACAGCTCGTTTCTATCGCTAATATGCAGCTATGCTGCCGATCTGTCATTTCATCCTTCATAGTAGCCCATGACTTCCTTCCTCGCCATCGTCCTCCCGGTAAGGGGGCAGATCTGCCCACATGATAAGTGCATCTTCCTGGTTGTCGGAATAATAGCCCTTCCGGACACCTGGTTTAAATCCTTTTTTAATATATAAGCGCTGGGCAACATGGTTGGATACCCGAACTTCCAGCGTCATTT
The DNA here is from genome assembly GCA_012656105.1 of Phytophthora syringae. Lineage (NCBI taxonomy): Eukaryota > Oomycota > Peronosporomycetes > Peronosporales > Peronosporaceae > Phytophthora > Phytophthora syringae. The sequence goes on from JAAKBD010000004.1 coordinate 702,155, forward strand.
TTTCCATTCCCATATACGCAGCGGTCTTCATCAGTTCCGTAAGCAGACGATCGCCCCACTTGCGGCCGCGGTACTGCTCCAGCAGCGCAATATTCGTAACGTGTGCTTCATCCACAATCGTCCACATGCCCGCATATCCAACGGTGTGGCCTTCATATTCCATAATCATATAACGTGCAAAATGATTCAGTTTCAGCTCATTGTGAAAGGCTTCCTCGGTCCAGGGTACAGTGAATGCTTCGCGCTCCACCACGAGAACCTCCGGTATATCCTCCAGGGTCATCAACCGAAAGGACAAACCGTCTTCACCTTCTGCTTAAGCATATTCTGCTGATCCATGACGAATCCTACGCTCCCTTCACCGCTTACGCAGCAGGTTCGCTTCCGCTTCGGAAAGCTGTGTATAATTGGGTATCAGTGTATGCAAATCGTCCGCTTCCCCGGATAACAGCCGGGCTGCTCCCAGGTACCCCATCCAGCGCCCTTCAAGAGAATACGGGTGGATGTGCACCCTGTTTTCAAACACCGGTTCGAGCTGACGGGCTGTCTCGGCATGGAGATCGACTTCTCCTACAAACCATATGCAGACGGGTCGTTCTTCTTCGGGAAGGCGGGATATTCGTTCCGCAATGGTATTCACCCAGGTCTGCATCAGACGAATGCCGTCTGCTTCTATACGTACCGGGGCTTCTTCCTGGCGCTCTACACTTGCGGCGAATAATGCCGTGTACACTTGTCCCCGCCTGGCATCCAGCAGCGGAATAACCCAGTGGGTTCCCTTCTCAGCCGAAGCTGAATCCCACCCGGATTCCAGGCCTCCCCATGCCAAGGCATGCAGACTGGATATTCCAACGACCGAAATGTGGTTGGCCCATGCCAACGTTTTTGCCGCAGTTACCGCAATCCGGATACCCGTGTATGAACCCGGGCCGATCCCGACAGCAATGCCCTCGATCTGGTACATACCAACTCCAGCTTCTGCAAGCGCTTGTGCCATCACCGGGTGCAGATGCACCGAGTGGTTGCGGTCCGCATTCGTATTCACTTCTGACAGCAGCTTGTCCTTCTCCATCACGGATACCGCAAGCGATGCCGTAGACGTATCCAGCGCCAAAAACCGCTGCTGCGGCTTCGTGTCATTGTTGTTCATTCATGCTACCCCATTTTTCATTCAAATCCCGGCACCACTCACCATAGGGCTCGCCCTGGCTTGTGAGTGTGATGATCCGGTGAGCTTCCCTGTCGTTTCTAGATGGATATGCAGATACCGCTCAGGCATCAGCTCGGTGATCAGGCTGCTCCACTCCACGAGGCAAACCCCTTCGCCAAAAAGTATTCGTCCAGTCCAAGCTCATCCGCTTCATCCACCGATAATAGGTACACATCCATATGGTAGAGCGGCAGGCGCCCCTCATATTCTTTGATAATTGTAAATGTCGGGCTATTCACAACCCCGTTCACACCAAGATGCTGTGCAAATTGTTTGGAAAATGCCGTTTTTCCTGCTCCAAGATCTCCGTCCAGACCGATGACCGTCCCTGCTTCGGCCCGCATGGCCAGCCATGCAGCCAGCTGCTCCGTCTCCTCCAGACTGCTTGAAGTCATTCGAAACTGGCCTTCCGTACGGCCATTGTTCACAGATAACCCACCCTTTATTTATTTTGCCCATATCTAAAAATACTTGATCTTCATTATATCGGTCCTCCCAATCCGCTGCAAGAAAATGAGTATTCCCGATTCACAGAGGTGAAAAAAGGTAAGCGTTAACTAGGTTTGAACACTAATACTATGTAGTCACAGATCAAACATTATAGTTATACCGGAACAAAGATACACTATGAATAATGACACCGTAACCCCTGATCTGCTGACTGGCGATATCATTTTTCAGGGGGATTACTTAACGGACGAATCCAGCACAAACACACCTTATCCGGGTTCCGGCGTCATGGAATCTCGACCAAGGTGTGTTGTTTTGGTGTTCATGCTCATGTTGTATTCATACTGCTTCTCGGAAGCAGATACCCAGCGGGAAACTATTCCCCTTCTTTCAATAGGTCAACGTTGACCGTCATCGTATTGGTTGGTCGGGAACCCACCTGGACCGTAGCCATCCCGTTCTGCTGATCCACATGCTCGATCCACACCGACTCCCCTTCCAGGTTGACCTTATGCGTATCCTTCGAGTTGAAAATTTCTACTGCGCGTTGTACATCCATTCGTTAATCCCCTTCTCCGTCTCTCTTGGCGACTCGTCCACGACCTCCATTGTATCGGTCGTCGAAGGACCAATCAGCCCGTTGTCCAGCGTGACATTGCCTCCGCCAAGACCTTCGTTGATCATCCGGTCAATATCGAACATTGTAGATTCCCGAGATAGCTCGCTCTCCTCCGAGGTCAGGCTGTTCCAATCCACCGTTTCACCGTTGATTAAGCTGCGCAGCGGAATGATCAGAAGCCCGGTCCTTCTGTATCTCTTCTGACGTATTGGTTTCATTAGGCTCCATCATGATGAAGATTACCTCCTTATGCGGGCAGAGTTCATCGTCAATATGCCTCAAAACAGTTCTAATTATGCAATCCGGGGCTATAACTCATACTAGAGTCTTTTTTGGGCACACTAATAGAGGTAATTCAAAAAGTCATCTTTTGATCACGAAGCAGCACATGAAGCTTAATCGACATCGAATTTTGAATTCAGACGGGCCTTCCGGTGCTCACGTAGGTTTTGCCTACGCTCCGCTCCTCAGTCCCTACCTTCATCCAACCTTCTCGGTGCTGAAAACCTGACTTTTTGAAACACACATTTAGAGGTAATTCAAAAAGTCATCTTTTGATCACGAAGCAGCACATGAAGCTTAATCGACATCGAATTTTGAATTCAGACGGGCCTACCTTCATCCAACCTTCTCGGTGCTGAAAACCTGACTTTTGAAACACACCATTTATAGTCGGCGTAAATAGCGTTTACTACACCGTCATACTCAAACATATTAGAATTTGATAGGAGGTTTCATAGAATGCATACGGTATGGAAGGGCGCTATCAGCTTTGGTCTGGTGCATGTGCCTGTCAAGATGTTCTCGGCTACAGAAGACAAGGATATTTCTATGCGTTACATTCACAAGGAATGCGGCAGCCCGCTCTCTTACATTCGTAAATGCCCTGTATGTGAAGAGGAAGTGGCCTGGGAGGAGATTACGAAGGGGTACGAGTATGAGAAGGGCAAGTTCGTGCTCTTTGAAAAAGAGGAGCTGGATCAGCTCGCGGAACAGAACAGTAAAAACATTACCATTCTGGACTTTGTGGATTTGACCGAAATCGACCCGATTTACTTTCAAAAACCTACTACCTCTCGCCGGACCAAGTAAGCGCCAATGCCTATCGGCTGCTGCTGGAAGCGATGAAGCAGTCTGGCAAGATCGGCATCGCCAAAATCGCCATCCGCTCGAAGAGCAGCCTTGCCGCGATTCGGGTGCTGGACGAATGTCTTTCGATTGAGACCATATTCTATCCCGATGAAATCCGCCCGATATCCCAAGTACCGAACTTGCCTGAGAAAACCGAGGTCAATTCCAAGGAGCTGGATATGGCCAAACTGCTGATTGATCAGCTATCGACTCCCTTCGATCCTGAGAAATATACCGATGATTATCGAGAGCGTCTGCTGGATCTTATCAACAGCAAAGTATCCGGCGAAGAGATCAAGATAGCTCCTGCCCGTCAGGAGACCAATGTCGTCGATCTGATGGCTGCCCTTCAGGCCAGCATCGAAGCTGTGAAGCCGATCGGAACGGACCCCGGCACGAAACCGAAACCGCGTAAGTCCACCCGGAAAACCGCGGCCAAGGAGCCTGCCGCCAAGGTCAGCGGCGGTGAAGCGGATACGGATGCACCGAAGCCGAAGCGCCGGAGCACTAAATCCAAGAAATCCGATTCTGATTCCTGATCGGCATGGGACAGCTGCAGAATATGCTGCCTAAGGATCCAATGGCCCCAATCTCGACGGAACAGATCACCACGGGTGAGGAGTGGGGATACCAATTGAAATGGGACGGCGTGCGAATTCTGGCCGGAGTAGACCCTAGCGGCGTATCCCTGTACTCCCGTAAGCTGTTGGATAAAACCTCCCTGTATCCCGAAGTCGTTCAGGCATTATCCGGGCTGAATGAACGGCGTCTTCTCCTGGATGGTGAGGTTGTCTACTTTCATCCGGAATTAGGTCGACCCGTGTTCCAGAAGGTTCTCCAGCGGGAGCGATCGCGTGCCATCAGCACGCACGCTCCTCTGTTCACGTATGTCTTGTTCGACATTCTGGTGGACGGCGATCAGGACCTGCGCAAGCTTCCTTATCTTGAACGCCATCATACTGAAGGAAGCCGTTTCCGCCACGCCGGGTCTGCTGATCGCAGATTTGTTTCTTGAGGGCGAGCATTTATGGAATTGGGCCGAGGAACGAGGCTGGGAAGGCATTGTAATGAAGCGCCTCAGCTCTCCATATCGCGAAGGCAAGAAGCATCGGGATTGGTACAAAAGAAAATTGCCGTTAACATGACAGCCACGGCTGTTGGACTCATCATGAGGGAGGGCCGCGTAGCCAGCCTGGTTATTGCCGATGACGAGGGCAGCTATATCGGCAGAGCATCCCTCGGGCTTAATGAACAGACCAAAAAAGCTGCTGCAGTATGCGGAAAGCCACCAGGCTGGGGCCGCTTGGCACGCACTCCATAATGACCTAAAAAAGAACAGCTTGCCTGGCTCAGTCAGCCGCTGACGGTGCAGGTTACATTTCTCGAGTGGAGTCAGGACGGCATGATGCGCCATCCCAAACTTGTCTCGATTGAGGGGTGTAAGCAGCATGGCCCGTACCGTCAAAGGAACCTTGAACATTGAAGGTCAGGAGATTCAAATTACCAATCCGGACAAACCGCTGTGGCCGGAGGTCGGCATTACCAAGGCCATGTATCTGCAAAAACTCGCAGCGATATCGCCTTTCCTGCTTCGATATTGCCAGGGAAGGCTGCTGACTACCATCCGATACCCGCATGGGGTGCAAGGCGAATCGTTCTATCAGAAAAATGCGCCGGAGCCGCTGCCTCCTTTGTGCACACCTATGTGCATGAGAACATTAATTATGTGCTGCTGAATGGATTGCCCGAGCTGCTCTGGCTCGGGAATCTGGCTGCACTTGAGTTTCATCCGTCGCTGCATTTGGCAGGCAGCGATCAGCCCTGCGAATGGATGATTGATCTGGATCCGACCCTGCCAGAGGAACCCCGGATCATGGAGGCAACTGCAATCGTTGGCAATGTGCTGAACTCCTTGGGGCTGAACTCTGTGCCAAAACCTCCGGCGCAACCGGGGTTCAGATCATCGTCCCGATTCCGGCAGGCGTAACTTTTGATGAGCTTCGCGCAGTCGGTCAATTCGTAGGCCAATATGTGACGGAGAAATTCCTAAGCTGTTCACCATCGAGCGGCTTATGAAAAATCGCGGGGATAAAATCTATTTCGATTATCTACAGCACTATAGCGGAAGAACCCTTGCTGCTCCTTATACACCTCGGGCGCGCAAGCTTGCGACCGTCTCTACCCCGCTGACCTGGGAAGAGGTCCATCGGGATGTTTCGCCTACAGAATTCCACCTGCTGAACATTGTAGAGCGTCTGCAAGAAAAGGGGATCTGCTGCAAGCATTGCCTCCGCAACCGATCGAAAATGTCATCCGTCACCTGACATCCCAAGGAAAGAACGCGTCAAAAGGAAAGGCTAGCTGCTCAATATCCGGCATCAGTTCCTCCCGGGAAACTGGCACAGCCGGTTGGGGCAGCTTTTTCGGCTTTGGTGATCCAGCCATGTCTGGCTGTGGCAGATGAAGATTATGACCCCTTCGTCCGATATTTCGAATGGTTGAGAGAAGCCCGAATTCGTCCCATTCGCACCCGTGATGGCAGCAGGCTCCCGCTTGCTCTGACCGCTCAGATCATATTCGCTGAGCAGTCGGGCCGCCATCGACTTAAAAGCATGAACGTAGTGTTCTTCTGCATAGGCGCCTTGCCTATATAATTCGCGATAAGACTGAACCACATCGGGGAACTGGTGTTTAAGCGTCTCGATATACCATTTCTTCACATCGCGAGACAGCCTCAGCAATGAGATCATGGCAAAAGAAATGCCCCTCTCCTTCGACTGGGACAAAAGCTCCTTCAACTCTGATTCATCATCCGTCAGAAAAGGCAGCACGGGTGCAACAAACAGTCCTGTCGTTATGCTTACTGCCGATAAAGCGCGCATCGCTTCAAGCCTGCCCCCTGGGTGCGGTGATGCAGGCTCCAGCTTTCGGATGATGTCCCCGTTCAGCGTATTCAAACTGATGTTGACCGACACATTCTCCATCCGGGTCAAAATGTCCATGTCCCTCAGCACGAGTGGAGAGCGCGTTGTAATGCTGGTAGAGATACGGTATTTGGCGAGCAGCTTCAAGCATTCCCGCGTGATTCCCTCTTTGCCCTCGATCGGCTGATACGGGTCCGTTGCCGTACCGATCGTAACCTGTCCAATGGATGTGCGCATCGCTTCAATATCATGATCAAACTTCCTCGCCGCGCTCAATAGCTGCTTCTCCAGTGCTTCGGCCGCATTTGCCTTCATAAAGATATGATGCTGGAATTCGTCCTCTGCCCCCATGCCGATAAACGATTGAAAAGCACGGGCATAACAAAACTGCACCCATGTCCGCAGCCACGATACGGATTAATGGACCAATCGAAGGGCATCCTCTCTTCTTTCACCCTGTTTAATGTTTGTTTAGTGGTTATGCGTTCGTATTGCGTATGAGCCATTCCTCTTCCTCCCCTCGGATACTGCCATGATAAAGGTTGGGTATACCCTTAATTTTAACAAACATATGTTCCTATTATAAGTGGAACTTACTGGATTTACAAATAAAACTCCAGTTCACATCGTCAATAAAAACGTTAACTGAATTCTCATACTCGCTAAATAAAAGTTCCACCCGCTGTTAAACAACACGGGTGAAACCTATATATCGGTATCATATTAATGGATTGCCTTCTTCTTAAAGCGACCGCCCTTCACATCATGGATGTTGCCGATGGCAACAAAGGCTTGGGAGTCCCAGTCTTCCACAATGGATTTCAGCTTCGCTTCCTCCAGGCGGGTAATGACAACAAAAATGACCTTCTTGCTATCGCCCGAGTAAGCACCCTCTCCATCCAGATAGGTAACGCCGCGTCCCAAACGCTGGGTCAATGCATCACCAATCTCCTTATGCTTGTCACTGATAATCCAAACCGATTTGGATTGATCAATACCTTCAATCGTAATATCAATCAGTTTAAACGCCAGGTAATAAGCAATGAGTGAATACATGGCATGATCCCATCCGAAAACAAAACCTGCACTGCCCAGAATAAACACATTGATGAACATCACGATTTCACCGACAGAGAACGGTGACTTCTTGTTGATCAGGATAGCCACGATTTCCGTTCCATCCAGGGAGCCACCGGATCGGATAACTAAGCCAACCCCAATACCGAGGAGAACGCCACCGAACACGGCAGCAAGCAGCGGATCGATCGTAAGCGGGTCGACTGGATGAAGGAAATAAGTGCCAATGGACATGACCAATACGGCGTATAGCGTGGATAGAGCGAACGTTTTTCCGATCTGTTTATATCCTATAAACAAAAACGGAAGGTTGAACAAGGTCAAGAATATCCCCAGCGGAATTTCTGTGATATGAGAAACCATAATGGATACCCCGGTAATTCCTCCGTCAATAATCTTGTTCGGCACCAGAAATATTTCGAGCCCTATTGCCATCAATACCGCACCGAAAGTTAAGAACACCAGACGGCGGAGAATCTTCAAAGTTGCTGAGCCTGCTTTGGGATTCTCCGGCTTCTGCTGCTCCGCTTTCACTTGTGCAAGAATCTTCACATCACTTGACATAAATCTCCCCGTTCAACTTATGGAAACTAAGTTAATATATATTTATAAGTGGAACTTATATAAATATTCTATCATATAAATAAAAGCTGGACATCCAAATTTCAAAGTTCTTCCTCCTTTTTACTTGCTTTCTATTAAATATGACATTCGATGTAATATATTACAGTTATAGAAGTGGCGACAGCATGCGGCATAATATTTCCGCTGCTTTCTGCCATCTTCCCCGCTGCCGAAATGCCTCCGCATCAATAGGGCGGCTCTGTCTCAGGTCCTCCCTGAAGTCCGATACCAAGCGCTCTATGGGCTGCTGATCAAACAGCACGGCAGTCAGCTCAAAATTACAGAAGAAACTCCGCATATCCATATTTGCCGTACCTACCGAGCCCAGAAGCTCGTCTACGATCAATACCTTGGCATGAATAAAGCCTTTTTCATACTCATAGAAGGTAACTCCCGCTGCCAGCAGCTCTTCCACGTAAGACAAGCTTGCCATCTTGACCAGACGGGAATCGGCACGATCCGGAATAATGATCCGTACATCAACGCCGCTCACCGCAGCCGTCTTCAGCGCTTCATATATCCCCTCATCTGGAATGAAATACGGGGTTGTGATCCATATCCGTTCTTTGGCTACAGAAATCGCCCCAAAACACATCTCCTGGATGGCATTCCAGTTCATATCCGGTCCACTGCTCAGGATCTGGACTTGCTCATTTCCGGTGCATTCATGCTCCGGATACAGGCCAAAATCAGAAATGCGCTCGCCGGAGGCAAGCTTCCAATCGTGCAGAAATACATTTTGCAGAAAATAGACCGCGTCCCCTTTGACCTCCAGATGCGTATCCCGCCAAAAACCCATTTTCGGGTACTCGCCCAGATAGTCATCCCCGACGTTGATCCCGCCAAGAAACCCGACCGTTCCATCCACAACAACGATTTTGCGGTGATTCCGGTAATTGATTCTGCGGCTGAACATCGAAACCATGGCAGGCAGAAAGAAATAGAACTCCACCCCCGATTCTTTGAACCGTTGAATGAACGTTCTCTTAAGCTTATAACTTCCCAATCCGTCGCAAACCAGACGTACCTTAACGCCTTCTTTTGCCTTGCGAATCATTACATCCTGAAACCGGGTACCGATCCGGTCGTGGCGAAAGATATAGAACTCCACATGAATGTGTTCCTTGGCCTGTTCCATGGCATTCAGCATCGCATCGTATGTCTCTTCCCCATCCGTCAGCACCCGGCTCTGATTACAGCCTGTGATGGGACTCTCCGACAGATGATTGAGCAGATTAAACAAACGGTCATTGTGATGAAATCCGGGATTATTCATATCCTCTTTACGCTTAACAACGGCGGCTCGATCCCACAGATGCCCTCTGATTTCCTGGAATAGCCTGGAGCCCCGCTTACGAATCTTCAACCGCTTCTGATAATCCTGCGCCACAAAGAAATAGAGTACGAAGCCGATCAAGGGAGGCAAAATAAAATAAACAGCCATGCCACAGCCTTGGACGGGTTTCGGAACTCAAGCAGCAGCACCGCGGCCATCTGCAAAATAAAGGTGATTAGTGCAAGCAGAAGCCACACCATATCGGCAGCCTCCTCACGATGAATAATAGTGGTTATTGAATAGAAATGACAATGCACTGGAATGCGAGACCTGCAAAATAACTACACTACATCATTGACCAATTCCTTATGTATTTATTCAATTACCCAATCTGGCACCATAGTGAATAAGTTCTCTTATCTCATCATTTTTGACATAGTTTTCGAAAGAATAGAATACATACTAGATAAGGGGCTGGCCAAGTCTAGCGGATAGCCATTAAGATCCATTCATTATGTAGGGAAGGGAGATGCCATGAAAACCGCACACCGTAAACAACGCTTAACCCTGCTGGTGCTTCGGGATGCCCAGCATTCAGTCAGACAGATCCAGCTGTCCAGACCTCTGATGATAGCGGTGCCTGCGGCCGCTATTTTGTCAATCGCCGGATTGATTGTTTCCTTGCAGATCCAATCAGCCCAAACGATCATGGGGCTGGAGAAGCAGTTAACCCTGAAAAGCCTGGAAGCCATCAAGATGGAAGTAACGGTCACAGACAAGGATGAAGCCATCGAACGCCTCAATAAAGCCATCATTCAGCTATCGGGCGAAGCAGAGCAAACGAAGGTCCAGATGGAACGCGTGCAGCAGCTGGAACAGGAACTTCAGCAGTTCATTCAGAAGCACGGCAGCTTGTCCGGACAGACCTCCTCCATTCCGGATGATAACGACCAACATGTCGGCGGGGAATTCATTGCCGTTCATGAGAATGAAATGCTGAGCCTCGCCCAAGAGACCCAAGATGATTTTGTGGAAATTCAGCAATTGATAGCCAGCATGGAACGTCATATTCCACGCACGCTGGACCAGGCGCAAGAAACCCAGGAAAAACGGGAAGGGACGCCTTCACTGTGGCCGACAACGTCCAAGCGTCTGACATCAAACTTCGGTTATCGTAGCGATCCTTTCACCGGGCGCTCGGCCTATCACGCAGGCATCGATATTGCGGCAAAATCGGTGATCCGGTTTATGCCGCAGGCGCTTATGAAGTAACTGCTGCCGAACGCAGCGGAGCCCGTGGCCTTTATATCATTGTGAAACATCCCAATGGCCTGGAAACCTGGTACATGCACCTGGACAGTCTGGATGTATCGGTAGGCGATCATGTTAATCAAGGAGAAACCATTGGCAAGCTGGGTTCCTCGGGAAGAAGCACAGGGCCTCATCTTCATTTTCAGGTTGTCAAAAACAATCAGACGGTTGACCCGATACCTTACCTGCAATAAGTTCCATCCATTTATTATTCATTAATAGGAGGAATGTAGTATGAAGAAGAAGAACAAGCGACCATCCCACCGGACTGATACGCTGATTGGACCAGGGAGCGAAGTTGAGGGTGTTCTGCAATGCGAGGATAATTTACGGATCGACGGACGCTTTAACGGCTCCATCGAGAGTCAGGGCTGCGTTACCATCGGGGAGAACGCTGTTGCGCGCTCCAGCATCTCAGCCCGGGAGGTCATTGTGGCTGGCAAGATCTACGGGGATGTAACAGCGGAGAATAAGCTGACCATTACGCCTACCGGACAAATGTATGGAGATGTGTGTGCCAATTCCCTCGTCATTATGGAAGGCGGACTCCTTCATGGCGCGAGTGTAATGGAACATCAAGCCGCAAACGCCGCTCCTTCAGAATCAACCGAAACCCCACTGCCGCTTCAGCGTCCGGAAGCAGGTTAACCCCGCATATGGACGAATGCCTGAACCCGGCAGTTTTATATAGACCTACTGCTGCATTCAGCTTAAGACAATCAAAGAGCCCCTTCTAAAACCATGTGATCACACGGCAGAAGGAGCTCTTTTCTTATCCTGTCGTTCCCGCTATGCGGCTACATCTCTCTTGGTAAAGACTAACCAAGAGATGAGCATAAACACTAGGCAATAGGCAGCCAGAACGGAAACGGAGAAGCCGATACCCACTCCTCCCGGTCCGATAGGAGACTGGATATACCCGCTCAGATCGGTATGGAGAAAGAGCAAGTATTTGGCCCATTGAAACCGTTCCGGATTGAAAATAAAACCAAATATATCTTTGGTGAACAGAACCAGCAGCGATAATCCAATCGCCAGTCCGCCTGAACGGAATACGGTAGATAGCATAAAGGCTATCAGCGAGATCACAAACACCTGGATCGTATCCGTCAGCAGGAGCAGCAGGGAGTTGTTCATGGACGATCCCTCAAATCCGCTAGAGAATCCCGTGTTGCCCGAGAACAACAGCATGGAGATAGCGATACCCACCACAGCCGTAATTCCCGCACAGAGCAGATTAAATAGAACCAGGGACGTGAATTTGGACATCAGGATTTTGCCTCGGCTCCACGGGCGAATCAGCAGCAATTTGATTGTGCCTCCTGCAAATTCGCCAACAAGATCCGCAGCGATGATTACCGAGAATATGGCACTCAAATAAATGGTGAAGCTTTCGGTCCAGGTAAACACGGTCCAGACATCCATCGGTGCGTTGGTAAAGTACAGCATGGCAGGCATCGCCACATTAAACAACACCAGGATTGACAGCATAACCCATGTCCGTACACGGTAGTAAATCTTCATATTCTCATTGGCGACAAGACGGGTAAAGTTACTCAACGGCTGATCCCCTCCCGTCATTTCCAAAAATTGATCCTCCAGCGACCGCGTTACGGCTGTATGGCATACACCTGAATGCTTACTCCGACCAAAACCGCATTGATATCGGCAATCATGTTCCGGTCCCCACGGACGATAATTCGATGTTCCTGGGCTCTCGCTTGAAAATCCTGGAGCAGTCCTTCGGCAGCGTCCGCATCACTCACAGTAAATGCCGTTTCCTCAAACATCCGCTCCCCTTCAGCCGTCCGAAGTTTCCGGATGTCAATCAGCTTGCCATGGCGAATAATACCAACGGTATCACACATAAGCTCCATCTCAGACAGCAGGTGACTGGATACGAATACCGTCGTCCCTTCCTCCTGCGTCAATCTGCGCAAGTAATCGCGCAGCTCCCGGATCCCTGTGGGTCCAAGCCGTTTGTCGGCTCGTCCAGAATCAAGAGCTTCGGTCTATGCAGCAGTGCTTGCGCCACGCCCAGACGCTGGCGCATCCCCAGCGAATAGGTCTGCACCTTCTCATGGATTCGGTTGCCCAGCCCAACGAGCTCCACCACTTCGTCGATGCGTTCTTTGGTGATGCCCTGCATCATACGCGCAAAATGCTTCAAATTGTTATAACCGGACAGAAATTTATACATCTCGGGATTCTCGACAATCGCTCCAATCTGGGCGGCTGCCTGCTCATAATGGTTCCGAATGCTGTAACCCCGACGGTAATATCCCCTTTGGTAATGGACATCAGCCCCACCATCATCCGAATGGTCGTTGTCTTGCCTGCTCCATTCGGCCCAAGAAATCCGAAGATCTGTCCAGGCAGGATATCTAAGGTCACATCATCAACCAGAACCTTGGACGATATTTTCTTCGTAACCCCGAGCAATCTTACCAGCGGTTCCTGCTTCATGAAATCGATTCTCCTTTGCCAAATGACGCACGTTCAATTATCCCTAATTATACACATTACATAATATGAGTCTATTCGTACCCTCACTTGATGTGTCTTATACGACTAATCATTCAACTATCTTGCACTATAAGAAATGATGTATTGGATGTGACAGTGTTACACTCTCTACATATTCCCATCGGCATATCATATCTGTAGAAACCTAGGTTTAAACACACTAACACCCTCTATCATCAGCACGATCCGACGGCAGCTGATACAATACATTTTCATTTCATTCTTCACACATGATCCACTCCCAATGAGAAATGGCTTGATATAATGGTTTTCGATACAGAATGTATCCTAATAAATTTGTACCCTTTTGTCAAACAAATATCTTCAATACTTAAGGACAATTAGGTGAACAGGCATCACTTCATACGATCCTTGATCATATTTTGTAAATAAGAATAAACAAATCAGCTGGGAGGAAACAAACATGCCTGTCCTGAATAATCTAGCCAATGTTAAAAATTTCGGAGCAAAAGGCGATGGTGTTGCAGACGATACGTTAGCCTTCCAAAGCGCAATAAATGCGTGTGCATCAGGTTCATACTCGGTCATCTATATGCCTAAAGGCCGATACCGTATAACGCAAACCTTGGTATTACCGAAACAGGAAAGGCCTAATACCAACGCCACACAGGGGATCGGGCTTACGATCTATGGGGATGGAATGTATGACAGCGGTATTATCTATACGGGTACCGACTACGCCCTTTACAGTGATAAAGACATGGCTGAAACCATCTTATTTAGAGACTTTTATATAAACCACGCCCAAGGCGGGGGATTTATTTGCCCCAAGGTGCACACCAAATGTTCGAGCGTTTCTTTTCAAGTGCATGCGGCGAAGGGAAAATCGGGGTATATATTCAGGGGATGCGAAGCGGTACGAACTCCACTTCAGGTTATGGGGGCTACATGATCTCGTTTCGCAATTGCCGATTCTGGCAGGAGACGGGGTATCTGGGAACAGGTTTGAAATTGGAGGATATCGTATTGTGTACAACCATTGATAATTGCTTTTTTCAAGATCAGTACGGAATTACCCCCACCTTGAAATAGTGAACTCAGACAGTATTCATATTACGTCAACCGCTTTTGAAAGGAGCGAACAGGCCGTTCCCCCTGCTTCTCCCTCTGAAGGACGCACCGAGGAAGATGTCATGCGAGATGCAATTGCTGCAAATAAAGTAATGACAGCCCCTCTAATCAAATTGAATAACTCCCGAGCCATATCTATTGAAGAATGTCATGCAGAAGCCACCTATGAAAGCTTTGTCGGTATCTACGGGCATACTTCCGGCGTATGGATTGACGGATGCCGTCTGGATCACTATGCTATCACGGATTATAATCCCAATAAAGGTTACATCGTTACCGTTGATCCAGGTTCTACAGCATCACAAGATATCATTCTCGGCCCTCGCAATTACCGAATTCAGGCTAATCATCCCAATACAACACACGGGACACTGGTCAAAGATCCTGTCGGCTGTGTAATCGTCGAGAACATTGCGGATCGAACATCATTTCGGGATTCCTTCTATTTAACGGAACGACGCACTGTACCCTATATAGGCTCTGCAGGGCATAACCTGCTTCGAAATCCGTCATTATATGCCATGTTTGCAAATGATGTCCCTTACTCGGTAGAACCCGACCCTGGCTTTACCTTCAAACAGGCTGCTCCATCAGGTTGTATTGTCTCGCAAAGTACGAGCAGCACCAAGATCAAGCTCCGAATGAGAACCATAGAGCGATTGCATAAGCATGAATACTACACTTTTGTTATCTCAGGCACTAATCTTTCCGGTATATCCACTCCATTATTTGTTGACATCGGGGGACACCAACGATCTGACACTCATACTTCCTTCTGGCTCTGAACGCTTCACCATCACCAAAACGTTTAAGAAATTCTATTCCGATATCGTCGACCTCGTTGTATATGAACCGCTGAACCTTCAAATCCATTCTATTTACGTTATACCGAATATCGTTAATCAAATCCCTTATGGTGAGGAGACGATATCAAGCTCAGCAGTCTTTACTGAACTGATCCGTTCCAGCAGTATGGTCATCAGTCCGCTGCCCGCAATCCCTGCAGCATCTGCCGCCCACCGGGGCCGAATCATCATGGTTGAGGACAGCAGCGGCGTGGATTCCTATATATCTGCAAGCAGCGTTCAAAAGGTGTTCATACCTGGATCAAGCTGGGATAGTTCAAACGACCTGAGCTTTGAACATTTTAATAAAGAAGCGGGCGAAGACGCACGTCTTCACCCGCTTCGTTTCAGATCAAGAACCCTCTCGATCCATATGCTCTTTGAGCAGCTCATGGATTCGCTCACGCTCCTTATCAGCCACATTATAATACCAGATACCGCCGATATTCTGGCCGCTGCCCTGAATCTCGACCTGCTCGATCTTCTTCATATCCTGCCGATATTCCGTTACAAAAGTCTTCATCTCATCAAATCGTATATCTGTCTTTACGCTTGTGCCTACCTCCTTAAGTAAGGTTTCAAGCTTAAAAGCGGTTGAAACATCAAGCGCATTCTTCAATACCTCTTTCACAATTTGACGCTGACGTGAGTTTCGGCCCAAATCGCCGCGCGGATCCTCATAACGCATACGAGAATAAGCCAATGCTTCTTGTCCGTTCAAATGTAAACTGCCTTCTTTAAAATGATGTCCCTCATAATTAAACGTTATTGTATTATCTACATCTACTCCGCCAAGAGCATCAATAATGTTCGCAAACCCTTCCATATTAACTTTAATATAATAATTAACAGGAAAATGCAGCAGTTCTTCCACCGTCCGGACGGACATCTGAATTCCTCCAAAGGCATAGGCATGATTGATTTTGTCCTCGGTACCATGGCCTACAATTAATGTTCGGGTATCCCTTGGTATGTTGAACATGAGTATGGATTGTTTAGACGGATTGACCGATAGCATAATCATCGCATCCGAACGCCCACGATCATTGGGGCGCTCATCGATGCCCAGCACCAGAACTGTGAAGGACTCGCGCTGATCAATATCTGCGGAATGTATTTCCTCCAGGACCGGATCGGCTGATATAAAAGCGGGAAGCGATGACGGTTCTCGCTGCTCGTAAATTTGTTCAGCTGTCGCTTTAACAGACTGATACACATATATACCGTAACCGCCTGCCAACACTGTAAGACTTACAAGTGCAGTCCCCGTAATCTTAAGCCACTTTCTCATACCTTGTCATCCTCTCCGATCTAACACTT
Source organism: Phytophthora syringae (assembly GCA_012656105.1). NCBI lineage: Eukaryota > Oomycota > Peronosporomycetes > Peronosporales > Peronosporaceae > Phytophthora > Phytophthora syringae. The sequence goes on from JAAKBD010000004.1 coordinate 718,560, forward strand.
CCCTCGGTCTCGTTCTTGCAGACCTCCAATATGTATATGCACTAACCAGCGTAATACCGAACAAAGCGGCGATTGAATCCAAAACAACATCCTGTGCTTTAAAGACGCGGTAACCTGATGTACTTTGATGCAGCTCGTCGCTGATGGCATACAGCACGCATAAGCACCACGCAATTGGCATGGCGACCCTGGCCCTGATTCGCAACAAGGTCGCCAGCAGTAGAAACAACAGGCCGCCAAGAACTAGATATTCTCCGATGTGAGCAGCCTTTCGAATGAAGAATTCAACAAATCCAGGCATACCCTTTGCATCGATACTGACAATCTCCCCGGCATAAGTGAATGAAACCCAGGAAAACCAATGTTCAATCGTTGTTTCAGGCAAGTGCCTCTGCAGCCACGGTCTTAGATCCTGCTGCTGATACGACTGGGAGGAGAAGAAAAAATGATGCTCATCCACATGATTACGATGATGATGATCAACAGGCGCTTCTTGCTCCTGTAGCTGCTTCTCTTTCTGCTCACGATATCCTCCCCGTTACATTATCGCCTATACCCTTAGACGAACTGAGTCATTTCTTCCCATTGAAACGTTAGCCTTATCGTATCTTCCTCTGATACCTCAGTACCGGATTGAACCTCTATAAATTCAAGATCCTCCAGGGCACGAATACCATGCAGGGTTCCCGCTGGAATTTTGAGCACATCTCCGGCTTTAACGGGTTGCACCTTATCTTGAATGCACACTTCTCCAGTACCGCTCGTAATGGTCCAATATTCTTCACGGTGAAGATGATAATGATAACTGGAGTTCTTCCCTGCATCTATCCGAATTCGCTTTGTCAGAACCTCCTGCCCATTCTTGTGCTTTTGCAGGTCCAGCACCCGATACCACCCCCATCGCCGTTCCTCGTACATTGGCCGCTGTTCGATATGTGAAATGAATTCTTTCAATCGCGGACTGGATGATTTCTCCGTAACCAAAATACCATCAGCACCTGTAGCAACTACTACATTAGAGAGCCCCAACACGGCTACCGGAATATCCAATTCATTAATTAAATGCGTGTTCTGGCAATCATCGCTGATCATTCCCTTTCCGTTTATGGGCGAGGGAATCTCTTCTGTTAGCGTGTTCCATGTCCCAAGGTCCTTCCAGCTGCCTTCATACGGAACAACCACTACGCGCTGAGCCTGCTCTATTACCTCATAATCAAAGCTGATCTTGGACAATCGCGAATATTGTTTCGACATCTCCTCATATTGAATCGGCAGTCCCTTATCAATCAACAGCTGAATTAGATAATCGAGCTTGAAAGAAAACACACCGCAGTTCCAATAAGCAGACTGTTCCATGTATTCCAGGGCCTGCTCTTCGCTTGGTTTTTCTTTAAAGCTTTTTACTTTATGGAAGGCGACCTATCCGGCTTTGGCTCGCTCTGGCAGAATATAACCGTATTTCTCCGAAGGATAGGTTGGTTTGACTCCCATCAGAGCGATATCTGCTCCTGAATCGGCTAAAACTCGATCTAAGGAAGACAAGGTCTGAAAAAAGGTTCTTCCACAAAAGGGTCTACAGGCAATACTGTTATTGTTTCCTTCAAATCCACATTGGCAATCGAATACAAGTATACGGCAGCGAGCGCAATAGCCGGGAAGGTATCCCGCCGCTGGGGTTCCACGATAATGGGCACTCTGCCAGGGAGCTGATTTCGAATAATTTCAATCTGCGATATGCCTGCGGCAATAAAGGATGAATCAGCCAAATTGGTCTTCTGCAGTTGTTTCCAAACCCGTTGGACCATAGATTCAGACTGTCCCTTATCTCCTGGGAGCACTTTGAGGAACTGTTTGGAACGAAGTTCGTTGGAGAGAGGCCATAGACGCTTACCTGAACCACCGGACAATAAAATAATTTTCATCTTACTACTTCCCTCCATCCTTCACACAGAAATTATATGGATTGCAGAAGCGTTCGGTATTTATCGATGGACTGAGATTTGGCAAGATAACGTTCCAAATATAACCTGCCGCCTCGCCCTGTCAATTCCAACGTCTCCTGACCGCAGGCGTACATATTCGCTATATGCTCGGAGATTTCATGGTATTGTTGCGGCTCTATCACAACTCCGCATCCGCTCTCCTTAATTAGAACAGCAGCCTCGCTGCCTTGTTCCAGGACACCGAGAATTGGCTTTCCAGCTGCCATAACGCCGTATATTTTGCTCGGAACAGAGACACCCTTGATTCCCTTTTGATTGACTACCAGATGAACATCTGCTGCGCACAGGGAGTATTTGATATGTTCCTTAGGCTGAAAAGGAAGGAAACGCACATTCTGTAATCCCTTATCCTTCACATACCGCTGCATTTCGGGCTTCACTGCGCCATCCCCGATAAAAACAAACAGGATTTCCGGATGATCCTTAAAATCCGAAGCCACTCGAATAATATTCTCCAAATCGTAATACAAACCCAGATTGCCCGAATACATCACGATAAATTTCCCTTGTAAATCATGCTCTCTCACAAACTTCGATACTTGAGCATGACTGCGAGGCAAGGGGATGATATCCTGCTCGTCAGTCCAATTGTTGATGACACTGTTGCTGGGCACCCTGCGCCCGCGAAAACGGTGGTTCAGCGTTTCTTGCATGTCCTGTCCAACTGTGATGATATGATCGGATACGCTACAGCTCAAGTTATCAATTTTCTTCGCCAGACTAAACAGCCATTTACGATTCGTATAACTGATAGCTTCAGCCTGCTCTGGATTAAAATCCATAATGTTATACACGAGTTTGCCCTGTTTCAGAACCTTACCGATTGCTCCGACCAATCCCCGATAATTGGAGGCGAAGATATTGTATAAATCACATCCACCTTCTTAATACGCAGCAGAGCAATAACAGCCAATATAAAATATGACAGGATAAACATGACACGGCTGAATTTGCTTCGTTTATCCACTTTGGGTGTACGCAGACGGATAACGCGTATTTGTTCGAGCTGATCGTATTGGAACAGCTTATTTCTCTTGCCTAGATCTACATTTTCCGGCTGAACAGCGATAACTGTCACATCAAAATCATGCTGAAGTTCAAGACAAAGCTCAGTCAATAATTGCCCTGAGGAAGCATAATCCGGATGAAAATAATTAGCTACAAACACAATTTCTTTTTTCATTTCATGACCCCTTACTGTCTTGGAATGTTCTTCTGGTCATTTGTATGAACCTTACCGACATCCTTATGTATCAGGCAAATCAGGGTAAGGATCATTCCGTACGACAAGGTTTTGTAACTGACCTGAAACAACAGGCCGATGACTACAGGTACAAACGCTGCCAGCATATAAGGAAGCATGACCATCGTAAACCGCTGTAAAGCCCTGTACATGATCCAGCCAAGATAAGACATCAACACAGCGATGCCAATCAATCCACCCTTCAGCAAGAAAAAGCTGACAGCTGAATGGGTATAGGAGACAAGAATGTTGTTCACCGCCGGATCATGAAACAACCCTCCCCAGCCCACTCCAAACAACATGGAGTAGGGAGACGCTGAGGTTTCAGCCAATACGGCAGCGAGCTCATCCGTTTTTCCGTTGGCGCCAAAATCCTCCTGCTTAGATACCAACAGTTCAAATGAATTGGAGATTTGTTCTTGGGCAAAAATTCCTGCTGCAACAAGAACGATCAGCCCGATGATCAGCTTATTCATTGATTTGCGTGAACTTACCAGGAAATACACAGCAAAGCACAGCACGGCAAGTGCAAGAGGTGCACGCTGGGCAACGGCCATGAGCGAGCCAAGCGCCAGAAAGCCTCCAGTCAGCATCGCAATGCTGCCCAACCATCGAAATGGGCTTGCACTTTTCCACGTATGGACCGCCATGATAGGAAGAAAGACTCCCGCAAAAGAAACGCTCGGATCATAAGGTAGATATAAGAAGTTGTCAAAATAGTACATTCTGCCCACTTCAAGCGGGGAAATCTGTACAACGAGGTAAAACCGAATAGATAGAATGACGCCCATTACGGATATGATCCAGGGCAATATGGCAAGCCAGTTGAGCGTTGAGCGTTTCATCGCAGGCAGAAGCAATAACGGAACGAACAGATACACACATGGGATCAGATCGCGGATAATATCCGTCATATCCCAGCCATAAACAACCCCGCCATTCAGGAGTCCAATCCACAATAAGAAGAAAAAACCCGCGTGAATAATGACAGGGACGGTTCCGTAATGCCGATACAACGAGAAACCTCCACCCAAGACGATGATTCCCGTTGGAACGGATACAAATAAAATCAAAAGAACGGCAATCAAAGCTTCTGGAATACCTGGGTCCGCTGGAAAAGGGGTACTAAACAGCGCATATAACAGCAGCGCCGCTATAAAACCGAATCCTCCCCAGTTGGCCACTGAGCTTCTGCCTCGATTATGCAATGTATCAGCAGGTAAACTCAGATTGTGATTCATGAGATTGACTCCTTATCTTTTAAGATCAGAACAGTGAGGAGCATTCCATAGGAAAGAGTCTTAAAACTGGGCTGAAAAAACAATCCGATCATAATCGGAACTCCAGCTGCAAGCATATAAGGCAGATTGTTCATGTTTACCCGTCTTAGGCACTTCAGTGAGATCCAGCTAAGATAAGCCAAGAAGACAGTCAGGCCGATAACCCCCTTTTAAAAGCAGAAAGGTAAATGCCGAGTGCGTAAACGAGACTTCCGACATATAAGTAGGATCAAAGAATAATCCCCCCACCCGATGCCGAGCAGCAAGGTGTACACCGATTTGGATGTTTCCTGAAGAACAGCTGCCAGTTCATCTGTCTTACCGTTCGCTCCATAGTTCACTTGCTTGGATAACAGCAAATCAAACGAACTCGATATCTGTTCCTGTGCCAGCATTCCAGCTCCAATCATGATCACAAGGATAACGAGCAACTTGCGTACGGACCTTCCAGAACTTAAACCAAAATATACCGCAAAGCATAGGACAGCCAGCCCAAGAGGCGCCCGCTGTGCCACTGCCATTAGGGACCCTAACGCCAAAAACCCTCCGATTAACATAGCAAGACTGCTTAGCCAACGGAGTGGGTTTGAGCTTTTCCACGTGTGTACAGCCATGATTGGAAGGAAAACCCCTGCAAAAGAGACACTCGGATCATACGGAAGGTATAGAAAATTATCAAAATAATACATTTTCCCTATATCCAGCGGTGAAATACGAACTTCCATATAAAATCTGATGGATAAAATAACACCCATTACTGCGACTAACCAAGGAAGAATAGACAACCACTTTAATTTGGAACGGTTCATCGCTGGAAGAAGGAGCAAGGGGACGAATAAATACACACATGGGATGAGATCACGCAATATATCCGTAGAATCCCATCGGTATATTACGCCTCCATTTAGTAGGCCCAGCCACAGCAGCACAAAAACCCAAATGCAGCGGCATGGGAACTGTGTCATATCTGCGATATAGCGTGAAACCGCCGCTTATGACAAAAATTCCTGTAGGAAGTGATACAAACAATATGAGCAATACAGCAATCAGAACTTCTGTCATGCCTGGATTGGCTGGAAATGGAGCGCTGAATATAGCGTAAATCAAGAGAGCCAGGATAAATGCCAGCCCTCCCAAAATCCCTCCTCCGTTCGGAGTTGGGACTGAGGACAACGGATTACCGATAGCACTACGGCTGTTCATGTGCCCTGACTTACTTTCCGAAGTTCCGACATCTTGATTCCAATCTGCCAATAATAAACGGAACGAGCAAAGGCATAGTGGAAACCGCGGATCCATCAAGAAAACCGAGTTTAACAATGTATGAGTGTATAAAGGCAACGACCCATTTCAGCGGCATTCGATCAAAAAGCTTTTTCTGAAGACTGCGGATAAAGATTTGGGATTCGTTCAGATTACGGAAACCACCATTAGAGCGGACAACAGCCTCCCAATCCGAGTAGCGATTATGCTTCGCAAAATAGTCAAACAGGGAATCATGATCATAGTGCACCATGCAGTTGCCCAGCACCCCGGTACCTCCATCGATTTGAGGCTGATAATGCCCTTCCACTTCCCACATATTCGACGCAGACAGATCGTTATGATCCAAAAACCTGCCTTGGCTACGGTGAAACAGTACAAGCTTATACATCCTGTGCCCATGCTTGAGCACTTTGTTCATGAAAACATAGTCGTATGCTACGAAGTAACCTGCGGCCAATGTCTGCTTACTCTGAAACATATCCATCATTTCGGCAACCAGCTTTGGAGTAGCTTCTTCATCAGCATCAACATAAAACACATAGTCGTTTCGGAATGGCAATTCCTCAAGGCACCATTGCTTCTTCTTGGGGTACTGACCATTCCAAGTGAAATTGATTACATGAGCACCCATTTCCCTTGCTATAGTACAGGTTCGATCCGTGCTGTTGGAATCGACGACGAATATTTCATCAAAAGCAGATACCGAAGCCAGACATTTCGCGATATTTTTTCTTCGTTCTTTGTCATGATAATGACGGACACCGGAATTTTATTTTTCATAAGAAAAGCGCACCTTCTTATAGAATTTAGGAAAGCTATGTTTAACCAAACGAACACCCCAATGCAGCGATGCAATGGCAACACGAAGGATGATCGGCATCCCAAGAATAGTCTTGCGGATAAACCATTGATCCCTCTGACCTTGCCTATGCTGCATTTGTGAGACTCCACCCTGTTCAAAAATACATAAGGGCTCCGGAATGTATGCTGCAGTTCCACCTCTTACCAACAGTTCTGCCGTCAAAGCGTAATCGGCTCCAATGGGATATTCAAGGCGATACCTGATGCTGTGCAGGCTTCCCAGCCTGAAAGCCATGGATTGATGATGCGTAAACATGCCGTACCACATTCGCTTATGACTGCGGGCTGCTTTGTATAACAGTTCACCGAAAGTTGTTTCCTCAAGTGCATCGCCATACAGCAAATCGGGTAGGTGATTTCGTAAGGCCTGCACTTGAAGCAAGTCTCCAGTCAAATGATCATGAAACTGATCCCCGGAATTCATGAAGACAACGTAACGACCTTTACAATGTTCCAGCCCTTTATTCATGGCATCGTAGATGCCTTGATCTGGTTCACTGATAAAAGACAACCGTTCATCTTCAATACTCTGAAGAAAAATCAGCGTACCGTCGTCTGATTGTCCATCCACTACGATCCACTCCAACGAGATAGATTGGGACCTTACGCTCTGCCAAGTTTTGATCAGACCCTGCAAATTATTCCTGCAAACCGTGACTACGGACAGAAATACTTCAGATCTGTCTTCTACCCACTGAGTCCGTATCATTTGTAACTGGCTCCCTTTATTCGAACTTGCTGTTCTAAGTTTTTGTTTCTGCCTGCAAGACGTATCAACTGACGAACCAGATCAACGGGATTGAAGTGAACCGAAATACCAAGTTTTCTTCTCACTTCTACCCACATCCACCCGTTCTGTGCAAACAAACCGCATACCATCACTATCGCAAGCGCAAAAGGTCCCCATAGATAAACAACTGTTACAGCTGCTATTACCGTGACAACACTCGTAATCAGTGTAATCTTCAACATGGTACGCTCATTAGGTTAAGGTCAGAAGCAGGCCTGATGGACCTGCAAACAAATTAATTAACTGCCCCACCGACAATACCGCCAGTATCGTTTGACCCGAACCATATGTAGTTCCAAAAGCCAGATTGAGTACTTGCTCGCCCATTACAATAAAAACAGCTCCAATAACAATTGCAGGCAATGTGGAGATCCCCACTATAATTCGTCCATAATTCTGTATTTTGGGGAACTGAGCACTGCCGAAATATTTGGAGATGATACTCGTCATCAATGTATTCATCAACACCACAAAAAATTAAGCACCGCCAATAAGCGAACTGCTGCCCCGTAAATCGCCACTTCACTCTCGCTGTAAAATACACCTAAAATCCAGATGTCGCTTGAGGTCAGCATAAACAGAGCTACATTGGATGCCATCATTGGCAATGAGACAGCCAGCAGTTGCCGTGCCCTTGGCTCATTGCTCATTGCCGCTTCATTCGTTTGCTGGGTTTCTTACCTGGAGGAGCTTTAACAATCGCCAACCGGCTATGAAGCAGCTTGCCCCCATACAGACTGTCACGAGCAGGAGCGCTTCCTGAAGCGACCAAGACGAACGGCCCAGCCACATCATCAAACCCAAACCCACAAGCATGCAGAAATTGGACAATACGCCGCTAAATAATGTTGCCTGTTTGACATCACCATGACCCCGAAAGGTTTCAGCTATTAAATTCTGCAGCACCGTCAGCATAATCCATAGCCCTGTCCATAGTGCAGCGGAAGCCATAAGTTCCGAGCCTAATACGCCTTTAAGGAGCGTGAGCTGCAAAAATATATACAACAGTCCCGTACCCGCCGCTCCAATAGACGCTAACTTTAAAGACAGCAGCGCGGTATTCTTGGCCCTCCTCCACGTTCCATTTTCCCTGTGCTCAGCCATAAAACGAATAATACTCTGATTCAATCCGAGCGTACCGAACACACCACCGAAAAAAGCGATGTTAAAAGCCATCAAATATGCACCGAAAGCTGCCGTATCCAGGACCCTTGATAGTAAAATGTTAATAAGTAAGGCGGACCCCGCAAAGAATGCCCGCCCTACAAATATCCACAAACCACCATTCACAGTTTGATTACGAGTTAATTCACGAAGATGATGGAGTCCATGCTTCCCGCTCTGTTTTCTTGATGAGCGTTTGCTTCTCACACCAATGCCGCAGACAGCGCTTCTTGGTATTTAATCTCTGCTCGCACCCGCTTCATGTCCTCATCCACCATCATTTTAATTAACTGCTGAAAACTGACTTCAAGTTCCCACCCCAGCTGCTGTTTAGCTTTCGTACAATCCCCGAGAAGCAAATCAACCTCCGCAGGTCGTACGAATTCTGGGTCCATGACTACATAATCCTCATAATTTAAGTCCACATACGAGAAGGCTACTTCAAGCAGCTCTCTGACTGTATGCATTTCACCCGTCGATATGACGAAATCGTCCGGTTGCTCCTGCTGGAGCATTAACCACATGGCCTTAATATAATCCCCTGCATATCCCCAATCCCTCAACGCATCAAGATTCCCCATACGCAGCTCTTGCTGCAAACCATGTTTGATCCTGGCCACAGCATCTGTCACTTTCCTGGTAACAAACTCCAACCCCGCCGAGGGGATTCATGATTGAATAAAATGCCGGAGCAAGCAAACATCCCAAAGCTTTCTCGATAATTCACCGTGATCCAATGACCATATACCTTAGCTACACCATAAGGACTTCGCGGATAAAATGGAGTGGTCTCCTTCTGCGGAGTTTCAATCACCTTGCCAAACATCTCGCTACTCGATGCTTGATAGAAACGCGTATCCGGTTTAACCAGTCGGACCGCCTCCAGCATATTGGTAACGCTGATGGCTGTCATTTGACCTGTCGCCAGAGGCTGAGGCCAGGAAGCCGCTACATAAGACTGGGCTGCCAGGTTATATACTTCATGAGGATCCGCAATACGGACAGCCTCGATTAGTGATGCAAGATCGGTAAGATCGCCAGATATCCAGTGAATTTGCTCCTTGATATGCTGCACATTCTCATAATTGGGCGTGCTGGTCCGACGTCTCAGTCCATAGACCGTGTAGCCTTTGCTGAGAAGAAATTCAGCAAGATATGAACCATCCTGGTAGTAACAATTTAATCAATGCTCTTTTCATATTTATCCTCCAACAGGTTTACTGAAGATCTGATTAGATTCCAAAAAATGATCGTACGTTCGGGCTAAGCCATGCTCCAAAGTAATCGAAGCCCTCCAGCCAAGCTCAGTCAGTCTGCTAACATCAACCAGCTTCCTTGGTGTTCCGTCAGGCTTCGAAGTGTTATAAACAAACTGTCCTTCGTAACCAATAATGGAGGCAATACTTTCGGCAAGCTCACGGATCGACACATCCTTACCGCATCCGATATTGACAATGTCATTCCCCTCATATTGATTCATCAGGAATACACAAGCATCGGCAAGATCGTCAGCATGGAGAAATTCCCGTTTTGGCTGACCACTTCCCCATATTTCTACTTCTTGTCGGCCATTCTCTTTAGCTTCATGTATTTTCCGCAGTAAAGCCGGAAGAACATGAGAGGTTTCCAAATCATAATTATCATTCGGACCGTATAAATTCGTAGGCATGGCCGATATAAAGCGAGTTCCATATTGCCTGTTATATGATTGACACATCGTGATCCCGGCTATTTTGGCAATGGCATATGCCTCATTGGTAGGTTCTAAAGTGCCTGTCATGAAATATTCTTCTTTCATCGGCTGTGGCGCCAATTTGGGGTAAATACACGTAGAGCCAAGAAATAGCAGCTTCTTCACTCCGTAGCGGTAAGAAAGATCAATAACATTATTCTGGATTTGAAGATTATCGCGTATGAAATCGGCAGGATAATCGCGATTAGCAACGATGCCACCGACTTTCGCTGCAGCGAGAAACACGTATTCGATTCCTTCACTGCAAAAGAATTGCTCTACGCGATCATGTTCTCGCAGATCCAGCTCTTGACTGGTACGGGTAACCAGATTATGGTATCCCTGTTGTTCAAGAGCTCTTACAATAGCAGATCCCACAAGACCGCGATGATACCACATATATCCGGGAATCCAAATTCATATCTGCCATCTCCTTCATTAAAAAGCATCTTTGGACCCTAGAAACACTCGGACTGTCTTTAGCATAATCCGGATATCCTGGGTCGTAGATTGTTCACGGATGTACTGCAAATCCAACTCCACCATTTCATGGAATCAAGCGCGTTTCTCCCGCTTACCTGCCACAAGCGGTACAGCCAGGTACTACACTTAACCGCTGCATATCATATGGTGTATAGGACTCTACCTCTGTAGGCAGCGGCGGTCTCGGGCCAACAAGGCTCATTTCGCCCCGGAGTACATTCCACAGCTGTGGAAGCTCATCAAGACTCGTTCTCCGAAGAATACGTCCGACCTTCGTGATCCGAGGGTCGTTCTTCATCTTGAACATAGCACCCTCAATCTCATTTAGATGAATCAGTTTTTGTTGCAGCTCCTCCGCGTTTACAACCATGGAACGGATTTTGTACATTTTAAAGATTCTCCCGTTCTTTCCTACGCGGGTCTGAGAGAAAACATGGGGCCATGGGGATTTTCGAACTTCATACACAGGAATATGATCATAAATAGAGGCAAGAGCAGAATAAGACCAACTGCAGACAGAATGGCGTCCCCTACCCTTTTCAGTCGGGAATACCCGATATGGGGCTTCGCTGGAACAAGGTGTACCCCTGTCATCATCGGATATTCTTCTGCTACAACACTCTCCAGCGTTCTCGTTTCTATCGTCGTCTCTACATTCATGGCTTGACCTGGTCTCCTATCTAGCCAACGTTCGATTCTTATGTATCATTTGCTCAAGTCCATGCAGTAATGGAAGACGCAGCTCATCTTTCATCAATGCGAACTCAACCGATGTAAGAATAAACCCGAGCTTCTCTCCAACGTCATAGCGGGTGCCTTCATACTGGTAGGCGTACACTTCTTCAATGTCAGTCAACTTCTGTATGGCATCCGTCAGTTGGATTTCCCCACCGATTCCTTCTTTCATTTGTTCAAGGTATGAAAATATGGCTGGAGTTAGGATATAGCGTCCCATGATAGCCAAATTCGATGGAGCTTCATCGGCTTGCGGCTTTTCCACCATTCCTTGTACTCGGGATAATCCCCCAATGGTGGGTACAGGGTACGGATCAATGATTCCGTATCGATGCACCTCTTCGGGAGATACGTATTTCACGCCGATGACTGAACTCTGTGTCTGTTCGTACTGCTCAATCAATTGTTTGATGCACGGCTTATCGGCACGAACAATATCGTCCCCAGCAGAACGGCAAACGGTTCGTTGCCTATAAACTTTCGTGCGCACCATACAGCATGACCCAGCCCTTTGGGTTCCTTCTGACGAATATAATGAATGTCCGCCATTCGTGAAGGACGCTGTACCTCATGAAGCAAATCAAGTTTCTTGGTTTGCCTCAACTTATGCTCTAGCTCAAATGCATGATCAAAATGATCCTCAATTGCCCGCTTGCCTTTACCTGTGACGATAATAATGTCCTCAATACCTGACTCTATTGCCTCTTCCACAATGTACTGGATAGTTGGTTTATCCACGATCGGAAGCATCTCTTTGGGCATTGCCTTGGTTGCTGGCAAAAATCGAGTACCCAGTCCGGCAGCAGGTATGATAGCTTTTTAATGGTTGCCATTGTACTTCCCTCCTCTATCCTTATCATTTCGTGTGTACCGGAAGATTGGTTGTCGTGTATGCCGAGTGCTTAAGCGAGGGCATCTAACCCTGCCTCACTTTATGCCCTTGACGATGAACGTCTAAGGCATCCTTCATTACGGATGCCCACAGCATAATCGAGTGCCTACGGTGGTAGAGGTTCAGTAGGCATCACCTGATGTATGCTATCTTAAAATCCTATCAATCAGACGCGTTAACGATAGCTTTACCGGACCCTGGAGGTTCTACCGGGCTGCGTCTGGAAACGGATCCGCCTCTCGCTTTGAAATCACTTGATTTGAAATGCTGTATGACAGCAAGAGTTGGAAGTCCAAGAACCATCTCGACCTCTTTGTCAGTACGGATAGAATCATCCAAATATTCGAGCAAGAAGCAGAAGCCAATCGACAGCATAAGTGACACTACGAAAGCAATCACCACATACAGCAATGGGCTTGGAGTGACTGGTTTGGGATCTGCATTATTTTCATACAGAATCGTTATGTTTCCACCCGGAATGATAGAGGAGATTTCGGATTTAAATACATCAGCAACGGCCTTTGATACTTTAAGGGCACCTTCATAGCTATAATCTCTGACAGATATCGTCATAACCTGTATCCTGCACCGAATCAACCACCATCATATCCATCAAATCTTTCACAGTGAGTTTCAATTCCGGATGCTGCTCAACGACCTTCTCCAAAATCACGCTCGTTCCGATAATTTCCTTGTATGTATAAACCAAGCGCATCCCCATATCCATGTCATCTGAACTAAGGACAGACTTTTTCTCCTCTGTTTTGTTTGTCACAATCATCTTGTTGCTTGCTTCATATTGAGGTTCAACCATTCGATAGCTGTAAAATCCAACGAGTACGCAGACCACAGCAACAACAAGGAGAATTAGCCATAGTCTTTTTTCAAAACGGTAGCATACTCCTTAAGTTCAAGTTCCACTAAATTTCCTCCGTCCATAAGCAAATGTTCTTTTACGATACAATTCGTATCATATAGCATCTTCAATTTACGATACAATTCGTATCATGTCAATACTGAATTGGTCTTATTTACCTATTAACGATACATTTTGTTACACATTCAGAAGATATCTCACAATATTTCAGCATATTTTCTAGGCATGAAAGCGTACACAAATATAAATACAGGATAATAAAAAAGAAAAACGCCTCCTTTCGGCAAGCGTTTACATAATTTGGTACTCTTTTCATTTAAATTGTGAGTCCATATAACTAAATGATTTTATTCCAAAATAGCTTGCTGCGTTTGTCGAGGCGCGACACATGTAGAGCAAATCGCCTTCCATCGGTATCTCGAATGATGTATGTTTCGTTTGATAGTATGTCTATATTCTCTTGGGGTTGGTTCGTACGAAACGCAACCTTGCCATAACTGGTCTCCACATCCCATAACCAATGGTTACCCTGACGTTTGATCATCTTGATTGCAACAACTTTAGGAATCATATAGCGGCGCTCAAGATCCTCCCGTACCGCAGCTTGGCTTGATATATCTAACTCACTTAACGAATGAATTAGGTGAATCTCTTGATGCGATGCGGTTCGCACAGAAATATACCTCTCCGGCTCTGTAACTGGAAATGTGAGAACGAGGTATATATCACTGACCTCTCCATTCATAACAGCCTCCAGTACCCCTTCCTCATTCCGATAAAACCGAAGCCCTGAACCCTTATGTCGTATTCCCCTGCTTATTCTCACTATCTCGCAACCTCCTGCATCGGTATCCATACCTCTCTGCCTGACGCCCCCTGTGCAGCATGAAGCAAACGATGGTATACCCCTCCGCGATTGAGCAGCTCCTCATGACTTCCGCTTTCGACAAGTCTTCCTCCTTCAAGAACCAAAAGTAGGTCTGCGCGCTGTAGGGTTGACAGGCGATGGGCAATCACAATGGTCGTCCTCCCTTGAATCACCTTATCCATTGCTTCCTGAATGACCGCTTCGGTCTCAACATCTACGGAAGATGTTGCTTCATCCAGAATGAGGATCGGTGGATCGAGTAATACAGCTCTTGCAATCGCTATTCGCTGCCGCTCTCCCCCAGACAGACGGTGTCCACGCTCTCCTACCTTTGTCTCATAGCCATGAGGGAGTCGGCATATAAAATCATGTGCATTTGCGGTCATTGCTGCCTGTATAATATCCTGTGCTTCAGCTTCAGGATTTCCGTAAGCGATATTCTGTGCAATCGTACCATCAAAGAGGAAGGTTTCCTGAAAGACAACACCGATATTTTTGCGCAGTTCCTCTTGTCTGATGCTGCTAAGGCGACGGCCATCCAGTAATATCTCCCCTCATCCGGATCATAGAAGCGGCATAACAGATGAATCAAAGTCGACTTGCCCGCCCCGGAGGGACCGATTAAGCCTATCATTTCACCAGGTGCAATATGGAGATCGATTCCATGCAAAATCCGTCTATCTTGCGCATAACCAAACCCCACATGGTTGTATCTAATCTCTCCCCGGACTTTGCTAAGTGGCTGCGCTTCCTCGTCGTCCGTCACTTCGGCTGGAGTATGGATCACCTCAAAAATTCGTTCTGCGGATCCAAGCACCTCATTTATCCAGCTTGCGGACTGCGCCAACCATTTAACAGGTCCGAAAAACATGATCAGATAAGTTGCATATGCACTCAAGGTTCCGACAGTCATGCCACCTTCCAGAACTTTTCGTCCTCCGGCAAACCAGATAAGCGCAACAAATAATGAAATAAACAACGTCAGTACGGGTGTCATGAACATCCATAAATTCTGTATGGATATCATGCGGTTTACAAATCGAGAATTTGCCTTATCAAAACGCTCTTTCTCATCATTTTCCTTAGAGAAAGCTTTAATGATCCGTATTCCCTGAAGGGCTTCTCCAACCATATTTTGAACATGAATAGACGACTGCCACTGGGAATACCACATTTCTCTCACCTTGGGCCACAGACGCATCACGAATAGTCCAAGCGGTGGAAGCGGTATTAGAATCATCAAGGTCATACGCCAATCCAAATAGAACAGCATCCCCAGAATAAAGAGGGCTGATAACAATTGCGATGTCAGATGAACTATGCCTTGGGACATAAAATCCTTGATGGTATCGGTATCCTGGTTAATGCGTCCAATATATTGAGAAACCTGACGGTTATCAAAAAACGCATGGATTGCTTCATCAGGGCATGAAACATATCTCTCCGAAGTTCACCCAGAAAACGCCCACCGATCGAAATCGCAGTATAGCCTTCAATCATTTGCAGCAGGGCTTGTAAAATGTAAATCCCCGCGAGCAAACCAGACATCCATAATAAATGAGAGGAAACGCCACCCATACCGACAGGTGCTGATATCCCGTCAATAATCCATTTGATTATATACGGAGGGGCAAGTGATACAAGAACCGTAAGGATAACGATAATTCCCATCACAATCATAGAAGCACTATAGGCTCTACTCCGCTGAAGAAGATGAGACACGGTACTCCATTTACGGTTACAACGCATACAGGAATCCTTAGCAGATCTCATAACGCGCCCACAATGGGCACAGGTTTTATTTCTATCCTTCAAATCGTTGCGTTTATCCGTGGTGAATGAATCTTTCGATACCCACTGTTCAACCCGTGATAGAGCCTTACGACAGGAATCGAGATGCATTTCCGTGAACCGAAGAATTTCAACCGGACCTTTAGCTGTCGAAGCCACAAGATAGCCACCGCCCAGAGCCTCAATCAATCTAATGTTTTCAACATTCTGCTTGGGAATGTGCAGGATTTGTCTCCCTTCACGATCCAGTACGAGAAGCTTGGAAGCAGTAAACAAAACCTGTAATTGTTCAAACTGCATATTGCGGTTCAAGTCTCCCTGTAATGTCAGCCATGCTTCTTCCATGCCAAATAATCCCGAATTACCAGATGCGCTCGATTCTCGTCTTCTTATTCCCCTCATAATCAACACAACTTTCTATTTATAGCCTTCTGAACGACAAATACCGCCTCACCATCTTTGGCCACAGCGGTATGTTAAGTGTTATCCAGGTTAGCAATGACAACTTCCAATGATGGGCCGGAATCCAGCCTTTTTTCTTATACGTGCCCGTGAAACACCCCAGAATCCGAGCGGCATTTACGGTTCATCAGGGACAATATTCGTATCCCCTTTAAATATGTACTGTTTCGAATCGCCTTCCCCTTGAATATCATAAAGACGATGACAGACGAGCTTTCCCTCTGTGGTAATGAAGAGATATACTTCACCGATCCGGAGTCCGTCATGGCTGAACGCCTCAAAGGAGCTGCGCTCCCCTTCCATCATGAAGGGAAACATACTGCGTCCCCAGGAGGGAAGCTCGATCCCTCCGCGTCTAGTCAACCATTCGGTCACGATTTTGGTCTCATCCATCATATTTCAGCAGACCGCTGCCTAACAGCTGCTCTATAAAGGAGTTCACATCTTGTTCAGCAGTATGACGATCAATCTCATACTCTTCGGCAATTTTCTCAATGATCTCATCAATGAGTCCATATTCAGGGATGATGCTCCATATATAACCTCCAAGCTCATTCAACTTGGTCGCCACATGCTCCTTCATATTTAGCAGAATCCATTCACTGCCAATCATTTCGCTCTCAACATGTTCATTCCTTCTCAGCAGCTTCGTTTGTGTTTGACTCATGAAATCCTCTCCCAAAACGTATCATTTTTCTGAAAATAGAGCTGGTACGATGGAACCTGCTGTACCACTTTCTTGCATAAAGCGATCATGTTTCTTGTTTCCTCTGCATCGTGGCGCCAATAAAATACCTTATCCAACATAAGAGCGAATCCATCTAACGGTGTGATTGAAATACGCTCAACGTCAGGTGATTGAATAATATAATGAATACCGTATAATTTCGCCTCTTCAAGTTCACAGGGATTCTCCATCTCGCTACGAAATGGAGAATCGTAAACGGTCACACGTCCGTTTTCTTCTATGTACAGAAACGTAGCTTCATCAGATAAAATCGGACGCGGACGCGACAACTCAGCTACAGTAGACTTCCCTGCACCGGATTGGCCTGCAAACATCCATGCTTTGCCTTCATGAATCACACAAGAGGAATGGATCAGCAGCCCGCGCGCTCCATGGATTAGCCATGAGCTATACAAGTTAATAAGTGCATGCTTCAAGGCAAACTCATCATAGATATGAATTTCCGCCGAGCTGTAATCCCGGGATGAAACCATATGATAATCGCAGCGCTGGAAAGTAACCGAATGGTCGGATGCGGAAATATGGACAGGTCCTTCATCAAAGGGCTTTCCGTACCCATCCTGAATACGAACATACAGGTCAGCCTGCGGCTCCTGATGTTGAATATTGGATATCCTGAACCGCCGCTTGACAAATTCATCCATTCGTTCTGATTGTGTTTTGAAGGATATCCGGGACTTTCCGACTATTGCAGTAGCTACAAACATATGATCAACCTCAACTTCCACTTATAATAATTCAATTCGAGCGAAAACTGTGCATGGAGTCGTTAATAAATAAATGTATACCTGTTACCAGATAGGATTCCCGCCTCCACCCGGGTTGCTGGGACGAGTTGTGCCGAACTCCACTTTGCCTTGTGCCAAAATCTTGGGAGCCTCATACGTTTTTTCATACTTAACACCTCCTTCTTGAGGATTAGTTTATGATACAATATGTATCATGTCAACTGATTATTGTTACACATCGTAACTTATAAATAGTAAAAAGAACCTATCTGAAGATTTCACGTTTTCGGATCCACAATAATGGAAGATTCCAAATCAGGAACCCTAGCTGGGACCAACGCTGCCCCCATGTATCGTGAACCGTAAATGCAGTCACAATTCGAAACCAGGAGTAACTGAAACCTTTACGACCCAGCATTACCTTGCGTGCTTTTTCAAGATTCCATCCAGGATACTTAAACTTATAAGGAAGCATGGGCATCGGCTTCAACCTTTGAAGATGTGGAAGCATATCATAAGCTAAAGACAAAGCAATCCATACCTTAGAAAGATTTCGATCTGCGGCGGCAACATCTAGTAATTCAGCATACTCGAGCCTGCTATCCATCACGTGAATAAGGGTTGCTATATCTACAAAATATTTCATCGACATCATATGATGATTCATACCATGCAAGCATATATGATAGAAAGTGTGCAAGGGACTCAGCTCATAGACATAATGGCATCCACTCATTAAGGAAGCATCTCTCCACAAGCGCGAGACATCAGTATTCGTAAAATCTTCCCTGATAATATTCCAATGCAGTTCTACGGTTAATGAGGGGAAACTGGCATTATTCAATGGTTTGACGTATTCTTCATGGAAATGGGTCGGATCGCCTGTCACTTTATCAAATCCAAGGCTGATCAACAAATCGCTTGCCTGATGTAAGTCCTTCTTAGCAACAAGCAAATCAATATCCGTCGTTCCACGAGCTGCAAGACCGCCGAAATAGCGTTCAGCAAGCTGTGTCCCTTTTAAAGGGATTACCTCTATACAGGACGCTTCGAAGGTCTGAAGTATCATTTTCAGTTCGGTTTTAATGAGAAAGTTCTGTATCAGGACAATATCTGCTTCAGAGCTTAACTTGAGCCGGACCTGTTCAGGTACTTGATGAGACAATCCTTTTGTCGAAGCTCAGCGAACACCTGTGGGGCGATATCAAATAAATCGATATCCATCATAAGGTTGACATATTGCATCTCATCAAGAGAGGGCAATCGTCCCTGATATAACTCATCAAGAAACGTAACCAGGACATCTTGGTTCTTCATTTCAGCCATGTACTGCCATAATAAAGCTGTTCAGCTTCATTTTCGCGAATGGTGATATTGTTAAGCACTACCCCAAGAAGACGTGCCTTAACATGCTCGAGTTGAGCCTTTGCCTTTTGACCTGGGATTTCTTTACTTTCCCTCCTAGCACAACTAAAACAACACCATCACACAAAGCGCTGACAATAAGCGCATCACTGACTGCCAATACCGGAGGCGTATCAAACAAGATCATGTCATACTTCTGCTTGAGATCGTGGATTAACACTTGCATATTTTGAGAACCTAACATTTCGGAGGGGTTGTATGGAATAGAGCCTGAAGGAATAACGGAGAGATTAGGAACAGCAGTCTGTCGTATCACATCTTCAACATCCATCTGCTGGGCCAAAACATTTGTTAATCCAGTTTCATTGGAAACGCCGAATACATGGTGTAACGATGGTTTGCGTAAATCTGCTTCGATTAATAATACATTTTTACCTTCATGAGCATAGGCAACAGCCAGATTACTTACCGTTGTGGTTTTGCCTTCATTCATTTGGGCCGAAGCAACCATGATGACCCTTACTTGCTTGTCATGAACAGAAAATTGAATATTAGTCCGCAGTCCTCGATAAGATTCTGCTGCCGGAGATTTTGGATTAATGACGGTAACCAAGGGGTTTTTGTATTTTCTTGCCATATTACCTCACCTGCCTATTAAAATAGTCCGTTCTCTATGCATGAGTGCACGGATTTAAGGTAAAAGAACTAATGACCAAGCAACTCAAATATAGTAAAATGTCTGTATCACTGTATGATTAGCTTTTTATTATATTGGCCTTGCGAACTATGTATGTAATTTCTATAAACGGAGTGATTTAGCGCCATATGACTACTGATCATTCGGTTAAGCATTCCTGTTATCCGTGCTTTTTGATCGCGGTCTGTACATATTTCAACCTGATATAACTGATAATCATGTAAATGCTCTTGAATCTGGATCCTGCCAAAAACTTGAATATGATCATAAGTGTCATCAATTTCGTAGCTTAGTTTTATCTTAGGACTTATCGGGATGTCCCAGGGACACAGGAAAACAAGCTTCTCCGGGCTAAGCTCAACCGGAGTTACATTGTGGCTTCTGCCGTGCACACTCAGTGCGCCAATTTCCATGACTCTAATCCCAAGCGTTATAAGATGCTTCGTTTCACTTGACATCAGGAATTTAATTCGCTCCTTTATTTCTATAAATTCTGGTATGGGACATTTTATCCATGGATAAAATGATACTAAGTGTTACTTCTTTTGAATTATCCAGATACATTATGTATCATTTTATTTTCCAATTTTACGATACATATTGTATCAAGTCAACAGGAAAATCGTCAGTTTCTACCTCCTGTGTGTGAAATTAGCATGTTTCGTAAAGGTACAACCTCTCAGGATAAGACTGAGTTAAAGTACCTTAGGCTGATTGATATAAATTTTGGACAAATTTATTTTTTTACACAACAGGTATTGCCAGCAATTGAAAGGGGGATCTAGCATGAACTACGGAGTACGAATTTCAGAACTACGTGAACAGCGCGGGTGGACTCAGGAAGAACTCGCTACCTCTGTCGGCATTACTCGTGCTGCACTATCCCATTATGAGAAAAACGCAAACCGGATTTCGAAACATTGACCCGCCTGGCAGACCTCTTTGACGTATCGATAGATTATCTAATCGGGAGAACGGCACAGGAGAAAGCGGTGCTTGATCCGGAGGTTCGATCATTTGTGGACGGACTTGAACTCTCGGATCAAGACCTGCTGGAGCGATTCAATCTCACGGTGGATGGTCGCAAGCTAACGGAAGAGGAAGCCAGACGGTTTATTGCATTTGTTCGCATGGAACGGTCTATGAAGTAATCATGGCAACGAATAATGGAAATCCCCGATAATCACTGATGAGAAGTTCTCAGTGATATCGGGGATTTTCACTAATTGTCATGTATAAGTGATGACAAATGATTTAATCTTTATGAAGTTCCTCCATTTGCAGCCATTTATCAGGATGGATTCCCATTTGAGTCATGAGCTTATAGATGTCTATATTCGTCTTCTGCTGGTCAAGCTGCTGCTCGGTGCTTCCAGAGCCTCTCTCCTTGTCCACACTCATTTCCACAACTACCTCGCTTATCTATAATTTCCTCTCCATCCCCAACTCCGCAAACTCGTTGTCATTATTTCTCATCCGTACAAAAACTTACTCGCTAAACCAATTTACTCACCAAACTTACTTACCAATATTATAGCGAATGTATTCACACGATACTGTCGTCTTGTGGAACCATTGTCCTATGCTTCGGGTTCTAATTTTGTCGAATTTTATATGGGAGATGATGTCACATATTTTAGATTATTGATGATTTCGATTGTATCTTATTTATATAAAAAACCACATTGGATTCATTTAAGAATACAATGTGGTTTGACGCAACTTGAGCCCGGTTCTAGTTCCCTGTACGAGCCAGTTCTTTCATATTTGCCTCAAATGCAGCGAGGAGCGCCGCTTCGCCTGTCAGGCCTTGGTCTTGAACCTTCTCGATATGCAGCAGCATCCGTTTATAATCCTTCGGAATGATACGAACAAAGCGGCTTAGCGCCTGATCCCAATCCGCAAGAATTTGCTGTGCTTAAGGCACTGCGTATACCGCTCATGCTGCTGAACCAGACGAAGGAGTGCTTCCGCTTCTGATGTTTCCTCTACACGCTCGAGGAGCACCATTTCCAGGTTGCAGCGATCTACAAAAGTACCTTCCGGATCATAGACGTATGCAACGCCGCCGGACATGCCCGCTGCAAAGTTGCGCCCGGTTTCCCCGAGAACAACCACCCGGCCGCCCGTCATATATTCGCAGCCATGATCACCGACACCTTCAACCACGATGTTCGCACCCGAGTTACGAACGGCAAAGCGCTCGCCCGCGATGCCTCTTACGTAGGCTTCGCCTCCTGTAGCACCGTAGAATGCGGTATTACCCGCAATGATGTTCTCTTCTGCTTTGAAGGTCGCTTTCGGTGAAGGCTTCACGACCAGCTTGCCACCGGAAAGTCCTTTACCAATATAGTCATTGGCGTCCCCTTCTACCGTCAGGGTCATCCCTTTCGGCACAAATGCACCAAAGCTCTGACCAGCGGAACCAGTGAAACTGAATTGAATCGTATCTTCCGGCAGTCCGGCAGCACCGTATTTACGTGTCACTTCACTGCCCAGAATAGTACCAACCGCACGATCCACATTCGTGATCGGGAACGTGCCTTCAACAGCTGCTCCCGATTCCAATGCAGGTGCAGCGCTGCTCAGCAGAGAGCGCATATCCAGCGTTTCTTCCAGGCCATGATTCTGCCTTTGCGTGCGGAAGCGTGTGCTGCCTTCCGGAAGCTCCGGCGTATACAGAAGTGCGGAAATATCCACGCCTTTCTTCTTCCAGTGATAATCGGCTTGAACGGCGTCCAGGCAATCGGTGCGTCCGATCATATCATCAATGGTACGGAAGCCAAGCTCCGCCATAAGTTCCCGCATGTCTTCAGCAACAAAACGCATAAAGTTGACCACATGCTCCGGATCGCCCGTAAAGTTCTTACGCAGCTCCGGATTTTGCGTGGCTACGCCAACCGGACAAGTATCCATTTGGCATACACGCATCATGATACAGCCGATGGCAACCAGTGGTGCAGTCGAGAATCCATACTCTTCGGCTCCAAGCAGCGCCGCCACAACCAAATCGCGTCCGTTCAGCATTTTGCCATCGGTTTCAAGCACAACGCGGTCACGCAGATTGTTCATGATGAGGGTCTGATGCGTTTCGGCAAGTCCAAGCTCCCACGGCATACCGGCATGGCGAATGGAGCCTTGCGGTGAAGCGCCTGTACCGCCATCGTAACCGCTAATCAAAATAATATCTGCACGGCCCTTCGCAACACCTGCTGCAATGGTACCTACACCGACCTCGGATACAAGCTTCACGTTGATATCCGCACGCGGATTCGAGTTCTTCAGATCATAGATGAGCTCTGCCAAATCCTCAATGGAGTAGATATCGTGATGCGGTGGTGGCGAGATCAAGCCTACACCCGGCGTTGATCCCCGAACCTCAGCTACCCAAGGATACACTTTACGTCCCGGCAGCTGTCCGCCTTCACCCGGCTTCGCCCCTGCGCCATCTTGATCTGGATTTCGTCTGCGTTAACCAGATAGTTGGAGGTTACGCCGAATCTTCCCGAAGCAACCTGCTTGATGGCACTGCGGCGGGAATCGCCGTTAGCATCCGGCACATAACGTCCCGGATCTTCTCCGCCTTCGCCCGTATTACTCTTGCCGCCGATGCGGTTCATCCCGATTGCAAGACTCTCATGCGCTTCCTTACTGATGGAGCCGAAGGACATCGCACCGGTCTTAAAACGCCGCATAATGGAGGCTGCAGATTCAACCTCATCCAGCGGAATAGGTTCGCCGACCTAAGCTTGATTTTCAGGAGGGAACGCAGTGTCAGATGCTGCTCATTCTCACCCTGTACAAGCTCGGCATACTTCTTGTATGTTGCATAATCATTCGTCCGAACAGCCTGCTGCAGCAGATGGATCGTTCTCGGGTTGAACAAATGATCTTCCCCGTCTGCTCTCCATTGATACTCGCCTGAATCCAGCGCCTTATCATTGCCATCTTTATCAGTAAAGGCACGGTCGTGGTGGGCCAGCGCTTCCTTGGCCACTTCCTCCAGGCCGATGCCGCCAATACGGGATGGTGTACGTGTGAAATAACTTTCCACGAAATCTTCCTTCAGGCCGACAGCCTCGAAGATCTGAGCGCCCCGGTAGGACTGGATTGTAGAAATCCCCATCTTCGACAGGACTTTAACAACGCTCTTGCTTGCTGCTTTAATGTAGTTCTTCACAGCCTTCTCATGTGAAATGCCGCGCAGCATGCCTTCCTGTATCATATCGTCCAGCGTTTCGAATGCGAGGTACGGATTGACCGCACTCACACCGTAACCGAGCAGCAGCGCGTAATGATGCACTTCGCGCGGCTCACCGGATTCCAGCAGGATAGCCACCTTCGTCCGGGTTCCTTGACGGATCAGGTGGTGATGGAGCGACGAGACGGCGAGCAGCGAAGGAATCGCAGCATTGTCTTTGTCCACACCCCGGTCCGATAGGATCAGAATGTTATGGCCCTTGGCAATCACTCGATCCGCTGCCTCGCACAGCGTATTGATTGCTTTGCGCAGACCTTCAGCCCCTTCCGCTGGCGGGAAGAAGATCGGAATCGTCATGGATTTGAAGCCGGGACGGCGAACATGGCGCAGCTTCGCAAATTCTTCATTGGACAGCACCGCGAATCCAGGCGGATGTGGCGGCAGCTTTCCGGTTCCGGCTTCAGCAGGTTGCGCTCCGGACCGATGGTCGTTGCGGTTGAAGTCACCAGTTCTTCGCGAATCGCATCGATCGGCGGGTTGGTAACCTGGGCAAACATCTGCTTGAAGTAGTTGAACAGCCGCTGCGGTGGTCGGACAACACCGCAAGCGGTGCATCGTAACCCATGGACGCTATGGCTTCCGCGTGATCGCCATCGGCTCCAGCACTTTGCGCAACTCCTCATAAGTGTAGCCGAACGCTTGCTGGAGCTGGCGCACATTCTCGTGCTTCGGATCGGGCAGTTCCGGCGCTTCAGGAAGATCATGAAGCTCTACCAGATGCTCATCCAGCCAATCCGAGTAAGGAAGCTCGGCTGCAATGCTGGCCTTGACCTCTTCGTCGGAGATGATGCGGCCTTCCTTCGTATCAACAAGCAGCATCCGTCCTGGACGCAAGCGGTCCTTGTACAACACATTTTCCGGCGGAACATCGAGCACGCCCGCTTCGGAGGACAGGATGATCAGATCATCCTTGGTCACATAATACCGGGATGGACGCAGTCCGTTCCGGTCCAGGGTAGCCCCGATCTGGACTCCGTCAGTGAACGCCATGGCTGCTGGACCGTCCCATGGTTCCATCAGCGTGCTGTGATATTCGTAGAATGCTTTTTGGTTTTATCCATGCTCTCATGATTGCTCCATGGCTCGGGAACCATCATCATAGCCACATGCGGCAGGGAACGACCACTGAGATACAGGAATTCAAATGTATTATCAAACATACTGGTATCGGAACCGTCCGGATTGATTACAGGTTTCACCTTCTCGAGGTCGCTTCCGAACAGCTCATGCTCGAACAGCGACTGGCGTGCGTGCATCCAGTTCACATTACCGCGCAGCGTGTTAATCTCGCCGTTGTGAATCATGAATCGGTACGGATGCGCCCGTTCCCAGCTCGGGAAGGTGTTCGTGCTGAAACGGGAGTGAATCAGCGCGATTGCGGATTCCAGTCCTTCTTCCTGGAGGTCAAGGTAGAACTCCCCGACCTGTTCCGTCGTCAGCATGCCTTTGTATACGATTTTGCGGCAGGAGAGACTGGATACATAGAAGCTGTCGCCCTCGGGCTTGCCGCTGTAACGGATAGCCAGCTCGGCACGACGACGGATGACATACAGCTTGCGCTCGAACGCAAGATCATCCTGAATGTCGGCGCTGCGTCCAATGAACACTTGGCGAACATACGGCTTTGCCGCTTTTGCGGACTTGCCGAGCATTTCATCGCTGGTTGGCACATCGCGAAACCCGATCAGGGTCTGACCTTCCTCAGCAATAATGGAAGCCAACTGGTCCTCATGTGCCGTGCGAACGGCAGGATCATGGGAAAGGAACAGCATGCCCGCACCATAGTGCCCGGCCTCGGGGAGCTCAAAGCCCAGTTTGGCCGCTTCTGCGGAGAAAAAGAATGAGGAATCTGCAACATAATCCCAGCGCCGTCACCGGAGTTCGGCTCGCTGCCCTGACCGCCGCGATGCTCCATATTGGCAAGCATAGTCAGCGCGCTGCTGACGATTTCGTGGGATGGCTTACCCTTGATATGGGCAACGAAACCCATACCGCAAGCATCTTTTTCAAACTGCGGATCATAGAGGCCCTGTTTCTGGGGAAAATCAGTATGTTTCATAAGATGCAACCTTTCTTTTTATAGAATAAAAACTGCTGATCAATAACAGAAAAAACATAAAGGTTGGACATCAATCCTCACCTGCAGTGGACACACTGTCTTGAGGTGATGCAGTATTGTGCAAAAGCGCCAAAGGTTGACATTTACCTAACACGTAGATTAATTAGTTCTATATATTTTATCACCCTCATACAATGCAGGCAATTCAAAGTTTTTATGAATTTGATAAGAATTGTTTTTGTGAGAGTAATCACAATAGATCGCTTATTTTTATGTAGAATAGTGCAAAAAACATGCAAATAAAACATTCCGAACAGGTCGATGTATTGACTTTTTTGCAAAATGAATATATTCGGTTCAGCTTTGCCATTCCCCATTCTACCGAAATCAGACTTCACGGATCTGTTCAGACCAAAAACCTCGTCCAAATGGATCCGTCTTTAGAGCGTGCTCAAGTATACATTGCCAAGCTCATCTGGTCATTAAAAAAGACTTCCCCAGATCCGATCGACCTTTGGGGAAGTCCTTTTGTTTTTTACTTACATATAAATGTGATCTTGCTTAAGCAGTCACCGCTGCGTCTCTCTCTGCCGTCTTCTTGTTATTTCGGGCAGCCAGGAAGTATACGGCGGTCAAAGCCAAGAATACCAGACCGAATCCGGCCAGTACGCCTGCGCTGGCCCACATGCCGTCGAAGCTTCCTGTGGAAATGACGTCCTTGTAGCCTTTGACACTGTATGTCATCGGCAGCAGCGGATTTAATGCCTTCATCCAGCCTGGAATGAGCTCCACCGGGAACGTGCCTGCGCTCGTGGTCAACTGGAAGATCAGAATCACAATGACAACAAAGCGTCCAGGCTGATCCAGCCAGGTTACGAACGTTTGCACCAGGAACATAAACGACAAACTTGTAATGAAGGAGAAGAGATAGAAGAGCGGAACGCTCTGCACCTCAAGCTTCAACCCGTACAGCATGACGACCACAGCCAGTAATGCCTGGATCAATCCCATACCGAAGGATAATGTACGGCTGACAAACCGGTTCCATCCGGATGCATTCGGAACAGAAGCATCGCGAATCGGCAAGATAATCGTAGAAATCAATGCCCCGACAAACAAGCCGAGCGACAGGAAGTATGGTGCGAAGCCCGTACCATAGTTCGGCACTTCATTCATTTTGTGCTCTTCAACCTGTACCTAGGTTCGGCAAACATGGTCACCGTTTCGTCGGTTGTCTTAATGTCGCCCGTCTTGCAAGCAGCCTCGTTCAGCTTGCCTGCAAGCTCCCCGCTGCCATCCTTCAATTCATTCATTCCGCTCACCAGTTCTCCGGCGCCGGAATCCAGCTGCTTCGAGCCGTCGGCCAGCGTAGTTACGCCGCTTCCAAGCTTGCCTGCTCCGCTTACCAGCTGCTGCGTCCCTTGCGAGAGCGTGGCCGCACCGCTGGCAAGCTCCTTGCCATAAGCTGCCGCTTCGCTCAGCTTCGTGCCGAACAGCTTCATGCCGTCAGCCAATTGGCTTTGGTAGGCATTCAGCTGCTTTGCACCCGCCAGCAGCTCTTGGCCGCTGCAAGCTGCTTGCCGCCTTCAGTCAGCTGAGCCGCTCCTGCGCTCAGCTTGCCTGCGCCTTCCTGCAGCTGCTGCGTGCCCTGGTTCAGCTCCGCTGCACCTTGTGCCAGCTGCTTCTGGCCCGCATTCAGCTCGCTCGTGCCGGATGACACGGATTGGCTCGCTGCCAGCAGCTGCTGAACCTCGGGACTCTGCGCAAGCTCCGGATTCCCTTCTGCCAGCTTCTTCAATCCATCCGCAACAGCCTGAGCCCCTTGCTCCAGGGCAGCCGTAGCTTCCAGCGATTGATTCAGCCCCGCTTTAAGGCTGCTGCTGCCTTCATGAGCGCTCTTCGCTCCTGCCGCAAGCTGGGAAGCTCCGGCCTGGTTGGCTTGCAGCCCTTCATGGAGACCGGTGCTGCCCGCTGCAGCAGATTCAATCCCTGCTTGCAGCTTCGCGCTGCCCTTGCTTGCTTCCTCAGCGCCTACCTGCAGCTGGCTGTGACCCGCTTTAAGCTGATCCAAGCCGGAGGCGAGGGTGCCTGCTCCCGTGTTCAGCTTGCCAGCACCGTTATTTAGTTCCTGCACCCCTTGGGTTAAAGGCGCAATTCCGTCCTGCAGCTCTTGCGTGCCGCTGACCAGCTTAGCCAGATTTTCCTTCAGCTTCACGGCGCCATCGTCCAATTTAACGGCACCTTTGGACAGCTTGGTCGCGCCGTCTCCGGCTTCGCTTAAACCATCGGATACTTTGGCTACTTGATCAAACAGCGTCTCCGTGTAGGCTTCCGTTACCTTCGCGGACACCTTGGACTGAATCTGCTTCACGGCAGATCCGCCAATTTGGGCTGCCAGGAAGTTGTAGCCTTCATTCGGCTCAAATACGATCTGCGCAGGCTGCGGATGTTCATCCATTAAAGTTGTCGCCTGCTGCGAGAAATTCTCCGGAATGCTGATGGTCATGTAATACTTATTATCCTGCATGCCCTGCTCAGCTTCATTCCGGTCAACGAACTGCCAATTAAAATCTTTTCCCTTCTTCAGTTCGGCGACCAAATCCTCGCCAGCCTGAAGCGTCTTCCCTTCAAAAACAGCGCCCTGGTCGTTATTGACGACCGCTACAGGCAAATCCTCCATCTTTCCATAGGGGTCCCAGAAGGCCCCCAAGAACATACCGCTGTACATGAGGTATGAACAGCACCGCGATAATCGGAATCAAGATTTTTTGTTCCGAACGGCAGCGCCAAGATCCTTTGCAAATACAGATAATGACTTCATCCAGTCTCTCTCCTTTTTTCTCTAGATACAGCAGCTATTTTGCCGACATGAATCTGCATCACAGGCAGATAACATTTCCAAACCAGTACATAATGACCAATTCTCTCATTCGGTCAGTTTAAACCAAAAAAACGATCGCTGGCAAGGAAGACGATCCCTCAAGCCAAGAGAGTCCGCCTTCCTCATCACGAAGGAGGCTGCATTCTTACCTCTTATGAAGAGGCCTTCAACCCGTCAGCCAGGAACACCATCATATATTCCTTGATCTGTTCCTTGCTTAATGGCTCATGAAGCTGATTAAAGTCGGTCGTGAGCGCAACGTACAGCTTCAGCATCACGAAGGATACCACTTGAGCATCCAGCGGTTTGATCTCACCGATCGATATGGCATGCTCCACAATCCCCTGGAGATAGCCGACGATCCCGTTCTCCACTTTCGTCAATCCTTCATGAGCCTTCGGCGTGCCGATATCCCGCACTTCCTGAGACAGCTTGATGAACAGCTCATGCTCGCTCCGGAATTCAAGCAGCGCATCCAGCACGCGATACAGATTGTCAAAGAAATCCCTGTCCTTCTTGATCTCCCGCTCCGCAAGACGCTTCATCTCCATAATCGCCGAGAGCAGAATTTCGTCAAACAGTTCATCCTTATTCGTGAAAAACGTGTAGATCGTACCTTTCCCAACATTCGCAATCTTCGCCACCTGTTCCATCGTCGTCGCTTTATATCCGAACAAAGCAAACGACTTGGAGGCAGCATCTAGCACCTGCTTCCGACGGTCCACAGCTGGCATGCTTACCCCTCCTTCTATGATCTTCTTAAGATTGGTCTTACCCTCGAAAATGACCATAATACAATTCTGGTCATTCGGTCAAAAATCACTTTATCAGATTATCGATTCCTTTGCAATATCTTTCGTTAAATTTTTAAATAATTCTAAGTGAAGGTTCAAATCTTATTATAACGTCTAATGAAAGAAAAACGTC
This sequence comes from Phytophthora syringae, assembly GCA_012656105.1. Lineage (NCBI taxonomy): Eukaryota > Oomycota > Peronosporomycetes > Peronosporales > Peronosporaceae > Phytophthora > Phytophthora syringae. Next base: position 748,673 of record JAAKBD010000004.1, read on the forward strand.
GATCAACGAATATGGGGCCGCAAAATAATTGAAATGCTTTTCCCTTTTGCGCGTATACTTAGGGTGCATACTCTTTTTTCGCGCCGCTCTTCAAAAAACGATTCCTGTTTTGTAAGATAGAGGGAGAAAGAAGTAGGTGAAACCATGCGATATACAAGAGTGCTCCTCTTTTCCGAGGGATTCGGCACAGGACATACGCAAGCAGCGTATGCGCTGGCTGAAGGTATACAACGGATGAGTCCCGGCATCCAATGCCGTGTCATTGAGCTTGGCAATTTTTAAATCCGACCGTAGGGCCGTTAATCTTGTCCGCTTATCGAAAAACCGTCAGCACCAGGCCGCGCCTTGTCGGCATGCTGTACCGTTCGCAATATAAGAAATCGTTAAACCGTCTGACGCGGCTCGCGCTTCACCGGATTTTCTATGCACAGGCCCAGCGGGTGATCGAGGAGCTGCAGCCGGATCTTATCATATGTACGCACCCGTTTCCTAACGCCGTGGTCTCACGCCTGAAGCGTCAAGGACTTGAGGTTCCGCTCTATACACTCATCACCGACTATGATGCACATGGCACCTGGGTTAATCCGGAAGTCGATGAATATCTCGTATCCACTCCCCATGTGAAAAGATGCTCATGCTCCGGGACATTCTGCCGGAATACATACATGTGAAGCATTCCCGTGCATCCGAAATTCTGGGAAAGGGGCGATCGCAAGGCGCTTCAAGCCGAGCTTCAATTAAAAAACATGCCTACAGTACTGATTATGGGCGGCGGATGGGGTCTCGTATTCAATAAGGAACTGCTCAGTAAGCTGGCAAGCCGGGTAGGTGATATCCAGCTTGTCTTCTGTATGGGACAGAACGAGAAGCTGGTGGCCAGCATGCGCGAGGATCCGATCTTTCAGCACCCCAACATCCACGTCCTTGGTTATCGTGAGGATATACATAAACTCATGGACGTGTCGGACCTGCTCATTACGAAGCCCGGCGGAATGACTTGTACGGAAGGAGCCGCCAAAGGGATTCCCATGCTGTTCTACGAGCCGATCCCGGGACAGGAGGAAGTGAATTCCCACTTTTTTGTTAGCGAAGGCTATGCGGAGATTCTGGATTCTGCTTCCGTTATCGATAAATGGTTGAATCTGCTGTCGGATCGCTATGATCAAGTAACGAAACACCGTAATGATGCAGGCAGGCGGCGCATTCGGCATTTGGAGCCGGATCACTGCGCAGGCCAGGTGATGGGGCTGCTGAACGAAGGACGCATACCCGGCTATCAGGAAGAAACCATCAAGATATTGGCGGACCAGCCCTAATATCCATTCTAATTCTTACATTGCCTATTCAAACAAAGCTTCCCTGTCACGGAGGACAGGGAAGCTTTTTTGCATTAACCCATCTATATTTCGAGGCTTTCTCCCGCTTTCAACGGATGACCCTGAATAGGTTTTGGCCAATTCGGCGCAGAAGGCCCCTGCATCCTGTTTAATGCCCGGGAAGGTGTCATAGTGCACTGGAATCACATGCCTCGCACGAATCCACTGTGCGGCCAGCAGAGCGTCCTCCGGACCCATGGTCAGCATGTCACCGATCGGCAGCGCAGCTGCATCGATGTGATTCATCTCCCCGATCAGGCGCATATCCCCAAACAGACTCGTATCACCCGCATGGTAGAATGTTTTGCCGCCCATCGTCAGAATGACGCCACCAGGCTGCCCTGCATAGATCCAGGTGTCCCCTACCGAAATGGATGAAGAGTGAAAGGCCGGGGTAAACTTCACCTTAAAGCCGTCAAACTGTGAGCTTCCGCCGATATTCATGCCATGGGATTTGACGCCCTGGGTACCGCAGTACACCGCGAGTTCATAAACCGCGATAATCGGACAATCGTTCTGCTTGGCAATCTCGATGCAATCGCCAAAATGGTCGGAGTGCCCATGCGTCAGCACAACCGCATCAACTTTCACATCGCTTGGTTTAATACCGGAGCCTGGATTGCCTGATAGCAGCGGATCGATGATAACACGAACTCCGCCTTCTTCCACCAACATGCTAGAATGGCCGTAATACGTAATATTCATGGTTAAACACACCTCCTACATACTAGTTTACCCATGTGGGCACTACTTGTAAAAAGAGTGGTTCCCTATTTTTTCACGAACGTTCTTGAATGATGAACCGTCAGGTCCTGAGCAAGCTTTAGAGACAGGAAAAAATACGTGTCGTCCTTTACTTCCTTTTGGCCGTGAAGTGCCGCATTCACAGATTTGATCGTCTCCTCGTTTGGCTGGACACGTTTAAGACGCCCGTTCGCTACAGGACTAAATTGGTGCTTTTGATAGATTACATCGGTAATAGTATCGGGAAAATTGGCTGACCGCAGTAGGTTTAAGACAACATTAGCAACTGCTACTTTGCCTTCGTACGGTTCGCCTTCCGCCTCTGCCATGACAATCTTCTGGAGCAGAAGCAGCTCTTCAGCTGACAAATCATAGGTCCAGGTTGCTTTATCTTTCTGAGCCTGGGTTAACGTATTTGTTCTTGTGAAGAATAAAGTTGTGGGGGTGTTAGGCTTTTAGCCTGTGATTTGACGACATGTGTCCCCTTTTGTTTCTTAGGTTTCCCGTCTGCATCCTGAGATTTGGATTCTTCCTTCTTCTCATCTGCAGTCTTCAATGTTTTTTGTGAGTATAAGTTCCCGGGATCAGCCAAACCAATGCCCTTTGAACTTGAAAAAGCGTCCTGCTTGCCACCCGGCTTATTCCACTCATGGAAAACAATTGAAGACAAAATGTTGACAGGTTCCCTATCCTGCTTTGTACTCGCTTTTACCGCTAATGTATCAGGGTCGCCTTCAGGAGCCAGGGCAGCCATCACAAACTTCGGCATGTCCTGCTGCTGTTCTTCCCCTTCAGTTGTTTCTGCCTGCATTCCAAGCAAACTTATAAGAGACAAACTCACAAAGAGCGCTCCGATGAGCAGCGCAACCCAGCGATTTTGCCGAAGAATTTTTATAACCATATTTTTCCTCCTATGATGTTGGCACATTTCCTACACTATGTAACCACATTTTTAGGCGTTGAAAACATGGTAATTTTATGAACATTTTATTTTCAATTTCAGAAAAAGGTTTAAAGCCGCGCCACACCTACAGTTTCGTACATCGGAATCGACTGCAAATTTGTACGGAAAAGAACAAGCTCCTGCACGCTCCACTGGATAGGATCGGGTCCTCTTCCGATTTCATCCAATGAAAATTTTTGATTTCCTTGAAATTTCCGGGCGATGGTAATATGTGGACGATAGGGACGATCCTCCGGCGCAAATCCGAAGGATTGCATTTTGGACACCACCGATTGCTGAAGATGGGCCAACGCATTCAAATCTCCGCCGACCCCTGTCCATAAAATCCGGGGTGAGCTGCTTGTCCCAAACACGCCATCCTGTATGCCAAGTTTGAAAGGCTTGTGCTCCCCGGCTACCTGCTGAAGCCCCTCCGTCAATTCCTCAATGCGATGAGTCGGTGTATCACCTAGAAACTGTAAAGTAATGTGGTAATCCTGCGGATGAACCCATTTTTGAAATTCACATGCTCTGCCAGCTTGTCCGCCCACTCCTGAATCCGGGAAGATACCTCGGATGGCAGATGAACGGCAACAAATAAACGATCCATAGCTCCCTCAGCCGAATGGCTCAACTAAGACACTTCCTTCCTAATCATCATCAAGCAGCCATCGGCTGCTATAAGCACCATGTTTTCGCAGTTCGTTTATAGTGTGAGCAATAGAGCCTGAAAATAAATATGAGGGGTACATCATTTCGCCTAAAAATATGATGAAGCTTCAATTTACCATAAATCGGACAATAATACATGTATAAATTTGTCAAGCGGACGGGTTCCGCCATGCGCAAAGCCATGATTTCTGATAATATGTTCCAAAGAGAGTATCGCTTTTATTCTGTATTATCATCACATTCCCCAGGAGGTAGTACCATGCCGAAAATCGTTGCCATTCACGACTTAACCACCGAGCAGCAGCAAAAATCAAGGATGTCGCCCCCGGCTATGAGCTGATCGTTACAAAAGCTAAAGAGCTTACGACAAGCATAGTTCAGGATGCCGAAATACTGATCGGCTGGTCGCGCTCCATCCAGGAGGATGTCTTGTCTGCGAACAGTAAACTCAAGTGGATACAAGCATGGTCCGCTGGCGTAGATAAAATGCCGCTTCCAGAGCTTCAGGATAAGGACATCCGCCTCACCAATGCCAGCGGTGTACATAGCGTTCCGATTACGGAGCATATTTTTCCATGATCCTGGGCTTCACCCGCAACCTGCATCTTGCCATCCGACAGCAGTCGAACAAGAAATGGGATACTTTGGGTACCTTCACGGAATTGGCAGGCAAAACGATTGTCATTGTCGGCGTCGGCCAGATTGGCAGCCACACCGCACGTGTCGCGCAGGCGTTCGGTATGCGGACGGTCGGGGTTCGTCATTCCGGTAAATCAGATCCCCATATAGAAGTGATGTATAAGGTCGATCAGCTTGATAAAGCGCTGGCGGAGGGCGACTATGTCGTGAACATCCTCCCGCTGACGGATGAGACCCATGGCTTGTTCAATCAAGCACGATTCTCCGCTATGAAGGACACCGCTATTTTCATCAACGTGGGTCGAGGCCAGACCGTGGTAACCGATGATATGATTCGGGCGCTTCAAGACGGGTCATTGGCGGGTGCAGGCCTTGACGTCTTCGAGGAAGAGCCGCTTCCGTCGGATCATCCGCTGTGGGCGATGGACAACGTTATCATCACGCCGCATACGGCGGGCGATACGGATCGCTACAGCGAGCGAGCCGTGGCTATTTTCCTGGAAAATTTAAAGAACTATGTAAACGGCGAGCCGCTATCCCGCAATGTGATCGATTACAGCAAGTCGTACTAGGATCAGAGTGCAAGAAGTCTGAACATTCGTTTGAAGCGATCTTGAAGCAAATAGAAAGGTGTCCCGTGATCTGTATCCTCGGGACACCCTATTCGTTTATATAATAATCCCAATGTCGGCAGGAGTGAACATGTATGCAGCCATTTACGAAACGCGTGATCGAAGTGATCCAGAGCATCCCCGAAGGATATGTGGCGACTTATGGACAAGTAGCCCGATTGGCTGGGAGTCCGCGGGCCGCACGCCAAGTCGTTAGAATACTTCACACCCAAAGTCATATTCATAAGCTTCCATGGCATCGGGTTGTTAATGCCAAAGGCGAAATTGCCATCAAGGACGATGAGTCCAGATTAATGCAGGAGCTGTACCTGCAGGACGAAGGCGTTACGGTTAACCACCTGGGCATGATCGACTTGAAGAAATTTGGTTACGATCCTGCGGAATAGATACACACAGCCAGATTTCTCTTACAAAACTCCCCTTACGGGTCGTGCTATGATGAAGTACCTTCCACCCCGTCTCCCGCAAATGTTCCCTTAATGGTTCCGTGCTAATGATAACCGCCCGATCTGCCAACCTGTGTAAGCTATGCAGCATCTTCAACTTCTCTTCCTCTGGGAAAACGGAACACACATTATAAGGAAGATCCAGAATAGCCGCGTCATAATGTCCTTGCCATGTATTCATATCATGAATGGCAACTATGTTGTCATCATAACCGTAATGCTTCAGGTTCACCCTTGCTCCCCGCACCGCAAGCGGGTTAATGTCACAGCCCTCGACCGAAATTCCCATCGACAACGCCTCGATCAGAACATTTCCCATTCCACAGCAGGGATCCAGCAGCATGACCCCATCGGGTTCAGGTGCAGCGATGTTAACCAATGCCCTTGCTAACCGAGCGCTAAGACCTGTGGAGTAATTTTGCGGCTTCTGCTTATGCTTCAGCCAGGCACGCGCTGGCTCTTGCAGTATGCCCAAGCGCCAGATGCCGTCTATGGATATCATCCCAAACGTGATATCGGGTGATTTCATTTGTGCTGTTCCTGCGATTCGGCTGCCTACCCTTCGCTCAAACTCGCGTAATTGATCATAAGTATAAGGATCTCCCGCCTTTAGGGAAACAACTTTGAAGGTGGCGTTCCTAAGCTGAATTTGGCCTGCTTGCTCTGCCATTTGTTCTATCGAATCGCCAGTCACCCTGACATCCAGGCAAGCGGACAGGAATGGGCTGCGATCCGGATCCACCCATTGCTCGCTTTCCAGCCAGTCCTCTCCATCCGGCATATGTCCGAACAGCTCGGCCAGCTCCATGAAGCACAGCTCACGCTCTGTTTCATGACAGGCGTAAGTATACAGATATGATGACTTATCCCTTATGGAAGAAGGACCCCATGCAATGTCATCTTGAACGAAATTCGTCATTTATTTCTACTTCCTTCTATTATATAGGTGAGTACCCTGCATCAGCGTAAACGTACGCATTAATACATATGTGGCAGGATAAATGTTGTATGGAAATAAAATGCTGCGCAGTTTAGAATAGTTTCTTCTATTATAAAGAGAACTATATGGATTCAACTAATAGACGATAAGATGCCAGCCGCGCAGCATAATCACTCACCTAGGTGTGACAATCAAGAACTCGTCACATTCATACTGCTCTGCCATATTCTGCAGCCTGAGGTGCACGCTTGCAGGCGTACCGACAATAAGTCGACTAGGGCCTGGCGTCCTGGAAGCAGCCGTATCCGGACTTCCTTGTTTGGATTTGCCTGCCGGATCTCCGTTGTAGATCGGATCTCGGCTGCGGCTCCCCTTTATCGCGATCGGCCGATCCATAAAACTCAGCTTGTCCAATCCTGGTTGAAGCAGAGCTCTGTTCGGGAGCAGCTGCCACCGTGTCCAAGCGGTTCGAGGGCAGCGGACGCTGTCCGAACCCGGAAGCTTGAGCAGCAAGCTCGCCTGCTCGTTCCTCCGTCTCTGCACACACAATGCTTACTGCCACCATCGTGTGCGGTTCTCGCAGACGTGCGCTGGGCTGAAAACCTTCACGATAAGAGCGCAGAACCTCGGCACCGTTCGTATCGCTCATGAACTGGCCGAATACATACCCCGTGCCGAATTCCGCCGCATAACCTAAGCACTCTTCGTATTCGTGCCGAGCATCCACATAACCTCCGTTACAGGAACCGGTTTCGCTGCCACCACATCCTCGTAGCGATATCGGTCTTCGAGCAGTTCGGTCAGGGCCCGAATCCGATGAGGTAAATCTGCCACGTGGCCCAGGAAATTTCCGCTAAGCGCCATGCTTGTATGCGCGGAACCTCCCGGCGCCCGCCCGATCCCGAGATCGATGCGTCCGGGATACAGCGCCGCCAGCATACGGAAATTCTCCGCTACCTTCAGTGGACTGTAATGCGGCAGCAGCACGGCCCCGGAGCCGAGGCGAATACGTTCTGTCCGGGCGCCGATATGGGAGAGCAGAATCTCGGGCGAAGCGCAGGACAAGTGCTCCAGATCATGATGCTCCGCCGCCCAGTAACGGCGGTAGCCCCACGCTTCCGCATGCTGTGCCAGATCCACCGCATGCAAAAGGGCCTCCTCGAAGGTGCTCTCCCAAAACGCGGAACAAGATCAAGCACGCTAAACTTCAATGGGTTGTTCATAAGCTCCCTCCTTCTCCTGACCCCTAATCCAGATCGTAGATCGAGCCAACCTTCAGGCCATATAACTCGTTGTATATTTTCTCGGCAAAGGCATCCGTCATGCCCGCGATATAATCAATCACCATATGCTCCCATGTCCAGATCGGGTGCGCCCGCTTCTGATCCGCTTCATAACGCTGAAGCCAATCCGATGGAATGATGGCCGTTGAGGCAACAGGATCAAGAAAAGCGTCCCACAGGCGCTTAATGATCCACTCACTGCGTTTTTGCAGACGCTGGACCCGCAGGTCGCGAATCATGGTCACCCAGGCGAAACTTTTCAGGACGCTGACCGTGCGCAGCATATCCTCGTCCTCCGCACCGTCTCTGACAAACGTCACCTTTTTCCAGTCCCCGTTCGTGATCACGCCCAGGCTGCCTACAAACAGACTCACCCAATAGGCCTTTACCTCGCGCCGGGTACGGGAATAGTCATTCTCGCAGGTCGGCATCTTCTCATTCCAAATCTTGAGGAACTCATCCAGCACCGAATCCACCTTCGGATGAATCTTCTCAGGGGTCCAGCCCTTCCACACCTCGTCCTCCAGCGTCATGATCTTCTCCACGATCAGCTTGTTCAGATGACTGTCCCGCAGAAAATGCTCATGCACCTCAATCTTTCCGGCTTTAATGCCATCCTCCAGATCATGCGCGGAATACGCGATGTCATCACAGAGGTCCATCAGCTGCGCTTCGAGCGTCCGATACGTGCCAGGAATTTGCCAAGTCTCCCGGATGTGGGAGATATATTCCCATTCATGCTTAGGTACATTCCTTTCGGATTCACCAAACCGGAGAACGGATATTTATTAATTCCAAGCAGAACCGCATCGGACAGGTTGAGCCCGTTCACGTTCTCTCTTTTCTCCAAAAACATGATCAGCCGAAAATTGTGCGCGTTCCCTTCAAAATGCTCATATTTTCGACGCATCGCCCGCTGTACTTCAGCAGCCTTCTCCGGTGTCGGTGTACCCGGCTGACGCGTCAGCTCCTTCTCGGTTCTGCGGTCGATAAGTTTCTCCAGAATGCCCTGCAGCACCTCTTCGCCTTTATGACCAAATGGAGGATGTCCAAAATCATGAGCGATTGCCGCACATTCCACCACCTCGGGATCAATCATCAGACCCGCATTCTCGGCTTGTTCAGGCAGCACTTCAGGATAATGACGGGTCAGACTTCGCGCCGCTTCCCGTGCAATCTGCGCAACCTCCAGCGAATGCGTTAAGCGCGTCCGGTAGTAATCGCGGTGCCTGCACCGAATACCTGTGACTTCCCTGCAGCCTGCGGAACGTCGGCGAATGGATCAGGCGGGAATAATCCCGCTCGTATACTGCGCGCGAAGCATCCGACTTCGTCTGCTCCGGGTATTGGCGATGCTCTCTAAGCTCCCTCAGTCTCATTTTCCCCACTCCTGTTTATCTGTTTATGGTCGATTCTGAATTGTTCGTTCCTTAGATTATATGCCATCTCGCTTCTGAAAGAAAAAGGTTATTCCTTCTGTACCCGTTCCCTCATTGTATACCCCTATCGTAACGCCTGTTATCCGCTGTGGAGGATTTTCCTTCATATACCAAGCTTCAAACACCGACACGGTGAGCAGACTCTCCCTCTGCCAAGCATTTCATGTTATGTAAAAGGATGGATTGGAGCGTAATAAAGCTTACATTATGTAAAGCACCAGATGCTTCTAGGATCACACAAAACCCGTACCGAATGAAAAGGCCGCCTATTGGCGACCCCAGTGTTTCACAATAAGTTTTTTCTGCCAATACGGCTGTTAGATGCTGCAAAATTAGCGACGTTTCGTGTGTCGTAAAACAGTGCTTGTCACTTACTCTCGTTATTAAAGACCCCTACCCGGTGCAGGACAGTCATGATTCGGTAAAAATCGAAGCTGCCTTCCGGGTCATTCAAAACCTCTGCCTGCTGAGCAGCCTGTATCGCGGGTTCTGCCCAGCTTGGAACTTTTGCAGACTTTCCACTCTCTACGTCCTTGAGCCTGGAGTTCATTTGCTTCATGGTATTGCTCTGTTCTGTTAACATTTTCAATGCGGAAGCATACTGCTCGTTAAGCTGACGTACTTGCTCTTGTGTCTTTTGCAGCTCCGCTGTTAATTGTTCGATTTTCATGCGTTCCTCCTCCTCCGGACTGGATACATCATACTGATGAAGTGCGTTTTGCTCCATAAGGGAGATCAGCTTTTTCGGATAATTGGGATCTGTAGCGTAGCCTCCCTTCCATATCTCCGTTGCTGCCGTTTTATAGTCCGCCCATAACACGCCATGGTAACGCATTGGCTTGTCTCTCGTTCCATTCAGGATGAGCCGCGTATGATCAGCAACCGATTCGCTCCAGCTGTTATATTTGCGGAACTGGGCGTTGGTTGTATAAGGTGTCTGCCCCCGGTATTCCGTTGTCTGCATGGTGACGCTTCCCGCCGGACCGGTTCCCTTGATACCGAACAGATTATTTGCTTTTTGCGTGAGACCGCTCGTTCCCCAATTCGACTCCAAAATAGCCTGGGCCAGCGTAAGTGAAGGTACCCCGTATTTACGCATGTCCTGAACAGCAACAGGGGCAAGTCGGGCAATAAATTCAAGAGGCTTCATTCTTTTTCTCCTCCTTTCCTTCGGTTTGCTTGTCCCCTTCTTCGGATTTGATCTGGAACACCTGTACCACATTACGCAGGGACTGGGGGATCGGTACTCCCATTCGCCCAACGTTCTCAATAATAGACAGCAGCTCATTCGCAAGATAGAAGAAAATCACGGTATTCTGAAAATAATTCATCTCTCCCAGCACCCGGTCCACCAGATGCATCAGGGCGATGATGAGAAAAATGGTCATTTTTCGTGCAATACCAGTATAACCAATGCGGCTGCGCAGCTCACCGTTCATCCAGGCCGCGCCCCATCCTGTCAGCCAATCGATCACCACGAACCATAACAACAGATGCAGCGGCAGCGACCACCCGCCCCAGACGTACCCTGTCACGGCCCCCGTCCCCGCCACCAGCATCTTAAAAATCTGACCGATGTGCTCATACATAATTGCTCCTCCTTTATATGGTTTTGAGGGTGTGAAAAAGCCCTCGGTGAGCCGAGGGCTGGATTGAAGTTAGAATTGAAGTTAGAATTGAAGTTATTTATAGCTGATCATAATAGAGATCACCTTTTTAGTATGTGCATCACTTCGTATGCGGATCATGCTTCCGATCGCTGTTGCCCCCAGATTTTCGTGCCTAATATAAATGAGGTTAAAATCCGGGGACAAAGGCGAACGCTCCGCTTCTCCAGCCTGATTCCGCCTTCTCCGTTGAAGCTTTTTAATGTAAGCTCATTCAAAGCAGCGTTTAGTAGGCCTCGCCAGTAATAACTTCGAATTCTTCTGGCGTGATTACACCGAATGAAACATACTGTCTCAATTGGGGCTTCTGTGCCCATTTTTTCATAGTAGTATTTCAATCGTTCAAAATCGTTCTCAAACATCGTCTCCCGCTCCTTTCGATCAGCTATTTTCAAGTGACAGCAACCGCAATTCAAGCCCCACGATTTGAGCGCCCTGCGCCTCATTCTGCTGACGCAGTTCCAAGGCCTCCAGTTCACGTGTCACCATCTCGCTGCCTAGGCGATCCACTTCATTGGCTTCCTGCGGTTGAGGTTTTGTTAGTTCCTCGATTTCTTCCGAGGTTAAGCCTTCAATCCATAGAGTCGGCTGAGGTGTGAACTCCAGAACCGGCATTTCGCCGCGTTCTTCCTTCGGCAGTGCTTGCCACTCCGAAAGGACTCGTTGGTATGAGTCTTGAGCTGCGCTTATGGCAGACTGGTATGCACTCCAGGTTGCGAGATCAAAACACGGGCGGTACAAGCCGGGAGTTGTCGGGATGCCAACAATGTAACCCGAGAGACTGGAGTCAGAGTCGTTTGACGGCTCATCTTCTGGTTCTGTAGCGTCTACTGTTGTAGACACGTTAGGTTCCCCTTGCCCAATGTGGGAATAAAAGGGACGACACCGGAAAAGGCATCGTCCACAAGTGTGTCCTCTAAATAGAGGCCGTCTGTATTTACTTTCGGTACGGCTTTCATGTGGAACCTCCTTTATTGTTCGGCTAGGAATGGCGGCAGACATAAATCAATATAAAGAGCTGCCGAACCGCTCCACCCCCATACCTGCACTTGTCCCAGGCTATTTATGGTAATCTCACAGGAATGAAGAGCTACTGATGCGCCAACTGTTCCGAAAATGACTAAATCAGACGGTATAAATCCTGCTGGAAATGTAAATAGCACAGTTCCATGCGCTGTTACACCGCTCTCCGGTCGCCCCATTATATACACGTTATTTAATAAATCTTTTCTGTAACGGACTGTTCCCTTCCATCCATTCAACAGTGTCGGCGTTATCCACTCTGGCGAATCCTTATCCGCCTCCTTTTTCATCAACACGGATACAGCGGTCGCATTCTGCTGCACGGTGTCGGTCAGCTCTTGGAGCATCGCCTTTTCGTTGGCCGCGTACGATCCGGTGAACGGAGCGATTGGCGATTTGTCCAGCATTAGGTACGTGACGGAATAATTTGCGGATGGATCGAAAAGGCCGATTCCTAATCTCACTTGTACAAGCCCGTATACGTTCTCATATCCTACGTCCACAGGGCGGACCATCCACCCATTGTCAGGTAGGTTGTTCTTATATACAGACTGTATTCTGCTTGGTCTTTTGGATAATGGGTAACTTGGAGAAGTTCTACCGTTAATCCAATACGTACCGTCTCCCGCGTCAACTGGCTTTACCCCTCCCGTAGTACAATTCCCGTTCCAACTTCAATCTGATTATCGCCTTCAATAAACGTCAGCATGCCTTCGGAAACGATAGGTTCGACCGTTTTCGTTGCCAGTTGGTATATTATCTGATACGGAGTCCATCCTTCCGCCGTTACAGTTGGCAAAGTCGTAGTATAGTTCGACGAGTTACCTTCTTTGTGCTGTTTCAAGTTAACCCATGCCTTGAGACCAGTACCATTGTACGTACTAGATGCATCGGCCCCGCCGTCGTACATCTTCCATCCCATAAAATAGGCCTTAATCTCGTCGACTGTCGGTGTGTAGTTGACGCCCCATCCGCTGTCGGTATTCGAGATAGTTATAACCGTTGCTGTGATGTCCAAGATTACCTGATCCGATGCTGAGTCTATATCTCCTGCTTTCAATTTTTCTAATTGACTACCGTTATGCTTTATCGCAATTACCGAATCCTTAATGGCGGTTGGGAAATTCCAAGTAATCCCTACAACTTTGTAGCCTGCTCGATTAACGGTAATTGTGTAGGACTGAACTCCATCGAGCACTACCTTCTTCCATTTTGCCAATTTGTAATACTGTCCGTCCTTCTCGAACACTTCGTCAGCATGTTCACCTGTCACCGGATCGGCATATAAGTCCGTCTGCAGCGCGAGCATGGCGTCTTCTCGTGGTTTGAACAGTTTGGCTTCGGCGCCGAGCGTAAGCATCGGATTTTTCAACCTAGCGGGTTTACCTGCTATGGACGCTCTTACTAAATAGTAGAGTGACGTGTTATTACCGCTATTAAAGGTGAATGATGTCTCGGTATTCCACTTCTTCGGAGGGTCAGGAACGTTAAGATCCAATGGGTACAAAGCATGATCAATATTAGTAGCTGCATCCGTGCTTAATGTGTAACTAGTGTTAGGGGCCACAATAAATTGTAAATAAGAGTATCCAGTAACGGCATCCGCCCCCGTTGGGTTGTACCATTCATATGGCGCAATTGCGAAAGAACTAGTGTTAATAAATTGCGCACCTATTTGAGATGGCAACAAATTCTCCCCGTAACGGATCGTATAAGGATTCCTTACGGGCTGAACGCTAGCAACATATGGATATTTTTCAGCAACTTGTTCAGGTGTTATTCCTTCTAGTGCGGCGTATTCGGCAGAGGATATTTCAAAAAGTCTCAATTCGTCTGCGTAGGCATACTGTCCTTCCCTACCATCTACCAATAAGCCTACTGATAGCTCGTAATCGCTATCGGGATTGAATTTCACGTAAGAAACTGAGAACTTGCTGCTGTCACTTACTACAGTCCCGATTTGGCCCCCGACTACAACTCTACCGTGGGAAGCTGTTCCATTTTTAACATTCGCAAGTCCGATGTAATATCTGCCCGAGAATAATTTTGTCAGTTTAGCAAGGCCCCCGATCCACTGGTTTGCCCACTTGATAGGGTTACCTTAAGCCCCTTTGATCCTCTTGTAAAGTTAGAGGTGTCTAAAGTTGCTGAAGCTTTGTATGAGGTAAGAGCCGCCCCTTCAAAATCCCCATCCCGCCCGAGCAAATTCACCAGCGTCCGCCCTTTAATCCCGCTCAACTTAAAAGGCGCGCTCCGCTCTGCATTCACGATCTGGAGCCCTGGCTGCAGCACGACTTCCTGCGTTCTTCCGTGTCCAGGCGCTTTTCCAAAGCGCCGATTGCTTCACTGGCTGCACCCGCGAACTGATCTACGGCATCCGCGTTCTGATCGATATACTTATCCAGATCGAAATACGTCGTGGACGGTGAGGTTCGATCGATTTTGTTCAATCCGATATTCGGTGTAACCGGATTTGTCATTTAAGCTCCTCCTCCCAACAATCTGTCTTGTGTTGTTCCTGATATTTCATCAAAGGTCATGCCCTCCACCTCGGCTATCGTGAGATAACGCAGCGCGTAATCGACAGTCATATGCGCAGGTTTAATCTCCTCAATGGCCGATTTCAGATCGCTTAAATTCGGGGAATGCCCAGCGTATCCCGAAAATGAATTGTCACTTTATACGCATCCGGCTGTACGGTTACTTCGATGCTGCCCCGCTCGTAGGCCTGCGCCACGTTTTTGAGCATGCTGGCCGACACTTTCCCGCTCCCCGCATCTTCGAGATAATAACCGAGCGCCGCTGCTCTATCGGCTTGGACAGATTCACCGGAATGTTCAAGTCCTGCTCATATCGGGACAGCGCCCAGGTAGCAGTCTCTGGATAATACTGATCCAGCAGATCCTCCAGTTCCTGCGTCAGCTTGTCCAGCTCGGTCCCTTCGGCTCCGGCGATGGCTTTCATCTCCCGAACATCGTGATAAAAGGACGGCAGGTAACTCAGCCAAACCTCCGCTTTGCTCATTGGACCGTCACCGTCCCCAAGACGGCTACCGCTTCCGGGTGAATGGGAATGCTGTCCGTTCCTCCATTAATGGTCAGTACCTCATAGTCGATTACCGCGGGTATGTCCAAAATCACGTTGGCAATCCGGTTAAACCGGACCAATGGATCGGACATGGCGAGATCTTTAAGATACTGGCGAACCCCTGCTCAATCGCTTCCTGCACACCATCCATGCGGCTCCTTCCAGAAGCGTAACCTGCACTTCGATATGAACGGGCACTTCATTCGCGCCAACAACGGTAACCACCGAGCCGACGGGAGCCGCTCCTTCGCCCATCCCATCCATGGTCGGATCGATGTACTCCTGCACCGATTCCACAACAGAAGGCGTCGGCGATCGCATCTCATTGTCGAGCAGCACGACCTTCACGGTACCCGGACCATTCCACAACGGAAAAGCCCTGGCTTTGCCAACTCCGGCCTTTTCTCTGGCCCACAGCTCATATTGATTCCGGTTCGCGCTGGTCACGGGACGGGCGATTTTTTCCCGGTAACGGTCATACAACGCTTCGTCCGACTCGGTATCTTCGCCTGGTACCCACAGTTCCATCAGCTCTGCCTTCACCAAGCCTTCAATGTATTCCAGTGGCAGCAGCGAACCGAAGCGGCGGTTGCCATCCTTCCCGATCGTCTCGCATTCCACAATATATTGACCCGCTTCCAGCCGGGTAATGACCTTATAGTTCAGCGGATCCAACGAAAACTTCCCAGCGGTACATCCACCGGGACACCATTACTGCCAGAAAAGTGTCCCAAAAGCTGCGCTTTAGTAGCCTGCTTCCGGGTCAATCCCGACCACGCAATGCTCCGATCCAAATATTCACCCGATGCCGTAGCGGCAAATTTCAGATTCATGGAATATCCCAATTCCGCGTACATCTGAGCAAGCTCAGCAGCAGAAGGTGCCAACGCATCGTAGATGATGCTGCCCTCTCTTTTGTCCATGCCCTCCGGAATCCGATCCAGCATCCGCTCCAGAATGGCTTCATACGTCTGTTCCTCTACCATCCTCCCTCACCTCCTTCGTCATATTGAAAGTCCCATACAGACTCCGAACCGTAAATTCCGCCATCGCCTGCTCGCCCGCAAAAGTGATATTCATATCATCCACGGACACAATCCGGTCATCCTGCAGCAGCGCTTCCTTGATGTGCCTCTCGATTTCGGCATAAGCCCACAGCGGGTCACGCCCGATGACGGAATCCAGCTCCTGCCCATAGTTGCTGCTATAGATCAAATGCTCAAACCGCGGGTCTGAAGGATTTTTACGACAGCCTGCTTAACAGCCTCAAGACCGTCTATGTGACCGGATATCGAGCCTTCCTCCAGGTTCAATTGGTACGTCAAACTGGGCTGCTCCAGTGTTTCCACGATCTCACTACCCGGTAGAATCGTTCCTCCCTGCGGGATCATGACGGCTTCACCAGCCGATCCAGCACGAGGTATGTCTGCCCGCCCTGATAACGAATGAGCAGCACCGTATCCCCAGTCTCCAGCCCTCTGCGAATGTAATACTCTGCACCGCCGATGTTCAGCTTATACTCGGTCATCGACTCGCCGATAACCAAAAATCCTCCGTCAGGCTGAAACGCTGATCCACGTTCACCTCCAGAGGATGTACAGATGTGACTGTGCCATACAGCACCGCCATCGGATTCGTGCTTCCTACGGCGCTGAGACTGGCTTTTTGATAATATCCAGCATTCCTGCTTACACCACCTTCATATTGAGCGACATCGTGTGCGTACCGTCCGAGAATTTATGCGTGCATTCATCGATGAGATACGGCTTCAGCCCTTCTTCGGGAAGATTGACATAGATCGTGTTTCCCGCACGGACCCGCAAGTCTCCCATAGCCTCAATCGACAGCGTCTGCTGCTCCCTGTTCTTCAGTTCGAGCAAATTCTGTGCCAGCTGCTTCAATTGGGCCGGGTTCATGTTCTCGTCTGCCACCTCGTACAGCTGCAGCAAGCCCCACTGGGCGATGTTCTGCCCATGCTGGTACATATACACGTCCCGCTTCCCGCTCTCCTTGTTGTCCCGCACGACTTTAACGCGGTTGTACGTTTCGTTGTCGATGCTTTTTTATATGAAAAATCCGTCATCTGGCTGTCTTCTCCAACAGCGAGCATGAGCAGCATATCATTGATGTTGCGAAGTGTCAGTTCACCATACTGGTCATAAAACATATAATACTGCTTGGTCGCAATCAGCGTGGACTCCAGCGCCTTGCAGATTATATCAATCAGCTTTTGTCTGCTTCCAGCATCGCGGGAATCGTATGGTAGGTTTGGGCCAGCGTGCCTGTTTTCAGATTAAAATCCTTGGCAATCTTGCGAATGATTTCCTCTACCTTGGCATTGGTGAACCGATAGGTGTCGTTGCTGGACAAATAGCGCAGCTGGTCGTAGGCCATCAGTTTCACCTGGGCGTCCAACCCCATTCTTTTGAAAAACATAGCCATAAAATAGGTCCTTGTTATCCTTGCGGAAACGCACAATGTCACCGTTCTCCACGTCAAATTCCTTGCTCTGCGCCAGACCATTGTTGACGTAGTTGATATCAAGACTCGTGGCTTTGCCTGACGGCTTGTTTTCCATGTAATATCCGTTACGATCTGCCCCAGATCCCACACGCTTCCATTCTTTCGGTCAATCATCAGCTCGATCATGCAGCCACCTCCTTAAGGAATCTTGAGAACCCGGCCAATCGCCAGCTGCCGAACCTCATGGTCCTTGATTCCGTTCAGTTTTTGGATGTCCGTATGGCGCGAGCCGCTCCCGAGCAGCTTTTGGGCAATGCTCCACAGGGTGTCGCCTTTGGCAACCGTATAGGAGACGGGCTTCTTCCGGTCATCCGGTAGGTCTTTCTTCTTCACGGCTGCCGCCTTCTTGTCCTTGAGCGGTACCACCTTCCTTGCCCCATAGAACACATAGCGCTTTAAGGTAATGGAGAATTCAATATCCTCCGGCGATCCGGACATCGTGTTCCAGTTGAAGCTTTCGATGGATGCCGCCATGTTGATGCCAAATGACTTCATCGCCCGCACCACATTCTTGCCGTCTGTACCGCTCAGCGGATCGGGAACAAGCCCCGTCATCACAAAACGTCTAGGTCTGCGGCTCTCCATCCAGCCTTTGATGGTATTTACGTATTCCATTGGAAGTTTCAGCTTCTCATCAGACCCTAGATGGACAAAGGGATATACCCTGCCCGGGAAAAAGCTCTCAAACGAAATCTCCGTCAGCTTCGGATGCAGAATCGCATTCACTTCGCCAAGTCCCGCTACCGTATAGGATTTGCCCTCACCACTATCCTTGACTTCAATCCGCTCAGGGTTCACCGGAAATCGAAAAACCTCCTCCTGGTTATTAAAGCTCAGGAAAAATCCGTAGTCGCTCATGCTACAAATACACCCCCTCGGCACTGGACACAAACTGTTCTTCCAGCGTACGATTTATTCTTGACATGATGGTATCCAGATCGGCGCCGGAGTTAATATCCCCCGTTGTCATCTGTACAGTCGGCGTCAGGGTGATCATATTGCTGATCGCGTTCACTTCCGCCAGGTCGCGCATGACCTTCAGATCCTCGCTCGCCACGTCGACCGAATTGTCCACTTGACCGATGGAATCGATGCTGCCGCCCGCAGGGGCTACAGGAATTGGGGCGCTTGACATGGTAGGCATGGAAGACATCCCGGGCATGGCCGGGGTTGGAGTTGTTTTCGGCATCGTAACATCGTAACGGTTTTGCCGATATTGTACTGCTCCAAAAGATCCTCGTTGTTCTTGCCCGCACTTTTATCCGGCATGAAACTGTCCTTAAACGTATCCATCGAAAAATCTTCTATAAAATCCTTCCCATTTTCCTTAAAATTCGTAAAGTCCGCCTTATATTCAATCTCTGCAATTTGCTTGGTATCCACGCCAAGAACCTTGCCAAAAAGCCAGCTACCGCATTCACACCTTTGATGATGCCGTTAATAAGATTAATTACTGTATTGACGGTGTTTTGCGCAAGATCGACGATGAAGCCGAATACGTTGCTGAAAACCTTTTTAGTCCCTGTGTAACTACACTCCAAACACCGAAAGCTGAAATCACAGCAATAATTAATGCGATTAAGTACATAAGAGGATTCGCATTAATAATCATATTAAGAATTCTCATCGCACCAGCCTGGATGCTGGTTGCTGCTGTTAAGAGACTGGTCTTCACAGCTGCAGCCATTTGAGCGGTACCATAGCCCAATGCAGCGATTTTCCCGTATAAAAATCCTGCGTTGAGTATAGCTAATAAAACACCTACAAAAGTAAAAACAGGCATTAATCCAATCAAGATGTTAATTAAATTCCAAATGACTATCCCGACTCCTGTAATTGTACCTTTGATAAACTCCCAAGCCGGAGGAACCAATTGCGATACCCACAAGAAACCCTCAGCAATTACAGCTAATCCAATGGATAGTGCGTCAATGAAAGGTTGAAAAGTTCCGTTTTCAAAAGCTGCATTTAACATATCCAGAATTGGGATAATTGCGGCTAAAGCCCCACCTCCCATCTGAACAAAAGAATCGTTAACGGATCCCATTAATTTCTTCCACTTATTAACAGGCGAATTTAACATGGCATCCATAGCTTCTTGTGTCATGCCTGATTTTTGAAGAAGCTTGTCCATGGACGAAAGAAACGCAGTAAAATTCCCCTTAGATGATGCGATCTCCGCATTGAAACTTTTGATCTGCGAATCAGGAATATTAAAATTCTTAGCTAAGGCGCTAGTATCACCTTGCATCGCACTCATAATTGCTGCAGTTGCATCTTTCGAGCTTTTGTTACCAGAGGAGAGTACGCTCATCCGATCAGCAAAACCGTTTAATTGTGAGATTTGATCTGAGTTTTTAGTCATCGACATGAATGATAGTGCATTGTTTAATGATTCGTTAACATCAACTCCGGTTTTCAATGCGTTCTGTTTCACACTCTCGAATATGGCTGAACCGACCTCAGCATTGCCAGTCTTGACTTTAAATAAGTCTTCCATTGCTTGTTCTTTGGCTGCTGGAACAATCGTCATTTTGGCAACAAAATCGGCTGCCTTATAAACAGAATTGAACGATTTAAAAGCGTTTCCAAGCCTACTGACCTTCTTCTCTCCTTGTCCAATCTGTTGATTCAATTGCACCTGTTGTTGTGCTGCTTTGGAGATTTGGTTTACGGTCTGCTGAAAGCTGTTTTCGAACTGCACCAGCTGATTCACGATCATATCATTAGCCATATTATTCAAATACGACAACGCATCTTTTACACTCGCCATTCCTTCACCCCCTTCTTCTACAACCTATCTCCGCTTTCGTACCCGCTCGCGCTTCTCCTTCTCCACCCGCATCGAGATCATGGCATAGATGGCGGCCCGTTCCCGGACCGTCATCGCCATGAGCTGGTGAGGAAGGATGTGCAGTTCATGGAGGGCGTAGTACGCATAGTTCGCGTCACCATCGCCCTCTTGGATTAGTTTTTACGTCGTCCACCAGATCGTTCATATCCCGGTCAAAACCGTTAAGGGCCTGCACCCGCTCGCCAAGCGCGGCAAATTCGCCGGGCAGCAGCATTTTGCGGAGCAGGGATTCTGCACCGAGCACGCTGTAGGATTTTTGCAGCTCGCTGTTTTTCAAATCAGGGTAGATCACACTGGATACCATGAGCTTCGCCATATAGTCATTCGGGTCGATCTCCGGCGTGAATACGCCATTCTTGCCCTTGACTTTACGGGTAGCTGCTTTGCGGCACTCCTGGTTCTCTTCCTCCGTGATGCTGCGCAGCTTCCAAGGCACGGGGCTCCCCTCAGCATCCTTAAAACGAACAGAGACCACGAATTCCTCCGTGATCTCCTCAGCCGACTGTCCAGCAAAAACATACTAAAATCGCTCATATTCCTTCCTCCTCATTCATGTTAAGTATTAGGCCAATGGGTTAAACGGCGTCTCAATTCGCACATTCTCAAACGTGAAAGCCACTTCTTCCTCCAGCGCCTCCGCTTCGGTGTCGAGGGATGCCATAATCACGCTGTCCAGGTTGACGCCTTCCAAAATCACCGTCTGACGCCCCGTTGACGAGCCCGGATCCTCATTACGCACTTCGATCATGAAGTAGGCGTCTTTGCCAGTCTGGATGTATTCCATCATCAGCTCGCGGAAGAGCGAAGTCACGTAATAGATGGTCATCGTACCGCTGCCCTTCCAGCCAATGGCTTTGTGCTGCACGGCACGTTGGCCCATCGTTTTCAGCTCGGCTTTTTCCTTCTCCACCGTAGCTTCCAGTGTTTTAATGTAGAACATTTCCTCCATACGCTCGCCAATTTTGACGAATGCCTTGCCCTCTTGCCCGGAAATCGTGTCGTTTGCCCGCAAAAATGCCATCTTAGACCACCTTCACTTTCATGTATACTTTTTCAATTGCATCCACTGGCTGTACCTTGATATCCACAAACAGCACATCGCCTTCTGTACCCGGCGTCACCACAATATCCTCGTTTGCATCGAAATTCTGGATTGCTCCGATATTCTGCAAAGACGCAAAATACGCAGCACATTCCGCCCAGAACAGAGTCCGTCCATCCACGTTGTTGTCTACTTTCCCGATATAAGACTTCTCAAAAATCAGCTTCAGGTCATTTGCAATGCCATCCAGCACGCGGACCACTCGGTTTTTGGAAAAATGGCGCTGTTTCGCGGTTCAATCGAAGTAAAGCTGTTAATATCCTGCTCGACCACGGCTTTGCCGCCGCTGTAGCTGAACAGGAACTCGCCCTTCGTGAGCGCCGCTTCAATCTCCGTATGGCTCAGGCGAACATCGGTATCCACCGCTTCGTCGTACGCTGCATACGTGAGCGATTCGTTAACAGCTGCCGCAGCCGTAGCACCAGTAACCCAAGCAACGGCTTTTACTTTATCTACAACGGTCCCGTCGGTGAGAACAACACCATTTTTCACGCTAATGATGCCTTCATAATCCGCAGCAGGGTAATCAGACAATACAGCTTGCACCTTCTTGCCTTCTGACTCGCGAAGACGCTTGACAAAGGCGGTATACAGGGACTTGAGCGTTGGATCTTCAGACAACAGACCTACGGTCTGGAAGTCTTGGACCTCAAGCGCGGCAAGAAAATCCACATGGTCTTGGTTGGTTACGGTGCCGTTCGCGCCGCCTGTGAGAGCAAACCCAGCCGTTGCAGTTAGATCACCGGTATCCGGTGAGAAGGCTACGTACAAGTTCGGTTCCAGTTCGGCCGCACTAGCTACAAGCTGCTTGTCCACAGCTTTGCCGCCGAGCAGGGTGCTGACCACGAACTTGCCGGGATCATCCACGGCGTTCTCAACGACAATCTGGATGTCATTTCCGCGTTCGCCGCCATAACGTGCGGTTACCTTGAGCCCGGCAACGGTACCCGCTGCCTGGACACCGCTATTCAAGCGGTACAGCAGAAGAGTACCTGCACGCTTGAGCACTTCTTTACCGCAAGCAGCTGCAGCGCTGTGATATCATAACCCAGCACCTCGACCAGATTAGTACCTGGTTGAATGGTTAGAATTTTGTTCGACTCCCCATGGAAGGGAGAGACCCAGTGCCGCAATCCCCTTTCACCTACGCGCCCGATCGGCTGCTCCTGCGATGAGATTTGGGTGTATACGCCTGGTCTTACTTTGTTGGGTGTTGTCCATGTTCCTCCGGCCATTTAAATGACCTCCTTTTTCAAAAATGTGGTTAATTGGTCTTTCGCTTGCTGAATGGTGTACGTCTTGCCCTCTTCGAGAATGGCACTCAGCACATCCTTCTCGCGATTAATGAATTGATTGGATTGTGCCAACTGTTGCTTGTTGAACGCTTATGCTGTTTCTTTTTACTCATTTCAATCCGCCTCCCTGTTTCAATGTTTGCATCTTCATATCGTTCTCTTCCTGATCCGTTGTCATCTGAATGACATACTCTGCGCGAAAATATCCCTCTCCCGATGTACCATCATTCCCCGTTGGTCGCTCCCATGCTACTGATGAAGCGCGGCAAGGTCTGCCGCCGACATCTAGTGATGTCAGACTCTCCAGCATTTCGTCCATGATCGTCGCCACTGGCTTCCTTCCACCGGTACGTAATAGATGCGGAAACGAAAACGAGCCGCATATCGATGGGTCGATATCGGCTCGAACTCGGCTAGGGTTAGCTCGGTTTGGAAGTATGGGGCTGGGGGTAGTGGGTCGGCATCCTCCTTGGAGATGAAGGGGATGCCGGGGAAGGAGCCGGATAGTTTAGATGCTAGGGCATCCGTGATATGTTGGGTTAGCATAGGGGTGCTCCTTTCGGTGTTAATAGATTGTCTATCTACAAGACTACGTAATGTTAACTGCATCTCCTACATAAACTCTCCCCCGCTTAATTGCTTACCTTTAACTGTTCCGGTCCAGTCATTGAAGTTATCTACCATAGCTATTCCCCCACTTGCTTGTATGCAACAAGCATTTCCTGTTCCAGACATGCTACCAAAATTTACGTTTGCCCTGTTACTTACCGCTATTCCTTGAATAGTCTGATTTGAAATTACACTATTTGTTATTCGTCCATTACAACCGAAAAAGAAAATTGCGTAATTGCCTGCTACTGTCTTATTAACTTTGTAGAAATCTACCTTAACTAAACAATCCACTTGAATAAAAGAATTTGCAGAAGTTAGTGTGATCCCTCTTAATGTAAAGTCACAGTTACTTTCGGAAACCAATATATTACCAGCATGATTAAACCCTCTAGGATCCAATCCAATAATCTCAATCTTCCCATTATAAAACCCCGCGATGTCTATATTTCCTGAATTTACAAATCCTGAAGCTACATAAATTATTCGTGATCCAAAATTCACTTTCTTCATTGCGTTAAGCGCTGACTGTACATTCGGATATTGTTCAGGTACCATATATACACTACTATTAGTTTTGTCGTCAATATTACTAACAATCATATTATTCCATGCAGTCCAGGTACCATTTATTTTTTTCTTTGCATGTGGCTTGGTGTTGTAATATTAACGGAATAAGCATTTTGTAAAACATAATTTGCATTCTGCCTTATGACTTTGACATACCACCAATCAGTAGTGGGTGCGTTGGTCATATTACTTCCCATATAGAACCCTGTTTTTAATTCAGAATTTAAATTTGTACCAGAGATCTGAATTGCATCTCCAATCGGTGAAGTTAAAGGATACGGCTGATACGTATCTCTAAGTGTATTTATATTAGTTGATAAGCCGACAGTCTGGTCGTAGGTTATTTTTACTGCATTGGCAGTGGCTGCCTGTGTCGTACTGGTACTGTTCACTGTATTATTTAATGTGGGAATGCTGTCTTTAACCGCCTTCACCGCATTCTCCGTTGCCGCCACATTCTCCCGCGTCCCATTCGTGGCGCTGGATAGCTGCACAATCCCCTTCTCTGTCAACGAAGCTTCCGGAATATCCACATCGATATTTCCGAGATCCCTCCGGACCTGCCCCACCGCCTCATCAACCTTATCCCAGTTCTCATTCAGCATCGTTTCGATGTTAAAGGTCTCATTGCCATCCACCATCGGGTCTTTCTTTAACAGTCCTAAATTCGGTGTGTTACTGGACAACTCAAACACCTCCTGCAAATTTGTTTAACGGCGTCTGCCCTAGCTCACCCAGGGTCATCACGTCATGAATATCGCGTATCAGCAAGTAGTTGAACGCATACGCCACCGCCAGATGCGCCACTTGATCTCCTCGATCGCGGACTTCAAATCCTCCAGATTCGGCGGGATTCCGAGCGTATCCACGAATTTAACCGTGAAGCCCCATTCCTCGGGCTGGAAGGATACCTCGACCGTGCCGCCGTCGTAAGCCTCCGCCACATTTTTCACGAGCGCCCCTGAGAAGGTTCCGCTCCGCGCAGCTTGGACTCCAATACCGCCCGCCGCTGCTCGATCGGCTTGTTCCGGTCGGTGGGAATGCCCAGCTCCATTTCCCAGTGTGCCAGCCCCCAGGTGGCTGTACGGACAAAAACTGGTCCGCCGCTGAATTCAGCGCTTGATAAAGCGCGTCCAACTCGCTGCCCTTGGCATCCATATCGGATAACATGACGCGCGAGGTCTCGTAATAGGCCGGAAGATAAGAAAACAGCTCGCGACCGCGCAAGCTGTTCATTCGGACATTATTCACTTACGCTCACCGTCCCCAGCACCGCTACCTGACCGGAGCCAATTTCAATATTTTGCTGCTCGGTATGGCCGTTAATCGTCAAATCCGAGTAGTCCACGATAATCGGAATATCCAGCAGTACAGCGGCAATTCTCGTGTAACGAACCAACGGATCTTTCCTGTTAAAAGCGATCTGCTGTAAATATGAACGAACACCGTCCTCAATCAGCTTACGGATTTCATCCATCGTCGAGGGCTGCTCCTGCGTGCGCTGCACTTTGACGGAAATATTTATCGCTACTTCCGCCGCGGGCATCACCGTGATAATGCCCAGCCGGGGCAACGCCTTCCCCTGCCCATCCTGGGACGGGTCAATGTGCCCCTGAACGGCATCTACGATATCCTGGCTTGCCGCACGCTTGTCCGTATCCAGAAGATACAGCCCGACCGTACCAGGCCCTTTCCACAGCGGCGCCACTTCCACACCGCCAACACCCGCAATTTCATTGGCCCACAGCATATACTGCGCTTTGTTGCCGCTGGTCCCCTGACTGCGAACCTTGGCGTAAAAACGCTCCAGCAGCGACTGGTCGCTTTCGGTATCCGTCCCGCTCCGTGTGGGTTCCGGGTTGGTAACCGATGCTACGCCGCTGACCGACGTCATCATAAGCTGAATAACGCCTGCCGGAACATTCCCGCTGCTGCCCGGTGTAACGGCTCGAATCGGCGCCGTGCTTGGTACCCAAGTCACCCAGCGTAACGCCGGATATCGTCATATATTCCACCGAGGACTCCCCGGAACCTTCATCGGTAGGTGTGGCTACATAAGTTCCGGCAGGCACCGTTGTCCCCGGTTTTCCCGTAAACACAACACTACCGGACGAAGCGACCGCTTCTCGTCTCGTGATCCCATGTTCTGCTGTCCTCAGATCGAGTTCGGCTGACCGGATCTCCGGACGATCACTTGCCACGGTGCTTGCAAAGCCGCGCCGCAGCAGCTCCTGCGCCCACAAGGCCGCCTCGGACAGCATAAATGCCACCGGTGCCTGCGCATCCCAGATAAAAGAGCCCTCCGACTTGTCGATGTCCGAAGGCACTTGATTCAGCATGCGGTTCATAATATTTTCTTCCGTCTGATCCTGCAAATATAACGGCAAGTCTGCCATCAGATCACCACGCTTTCTATAATTTCCGTTTCATCCCGGACACTCGTAATACGGCAGCTGAAACGGCAAGCTTCTCCTTCCCAGACAAAAAGAAATTGGTCCACGCTCTCCGTCCGCGCATCTGCCAGCAGCGTCTCAGTCACCATGCGCTGAATTTCGCTTTCCAGCAAGGCACGGTCGTAGCCTTTGCCGACCAGCTCCTCCAGCTCGCTGCCGTAATCCCGCGTATAGATCAGATGACGGTAACGCGGCGTACGAATCGCTTTTTCACACCAGATGACCCAGGCTTCCTTCTCGTCCGCAACCGGAATCTTCCGGGTGGGTGTCATAATAAACTCGCCAGCTTCAAAATCATACCGCCAGCTCCGTCCAAAAACAGCCCCGTCTCCCTCCAGCACCTCCGGATCCGTGGCATCACTCCAGATCATGTCATCACTTTCCGGAAATAAATTAGCCACCGCTGCTCACCACCTTGCACACGACCACCACGTCATTGCCGCTGTTGACCCGAACGGCGAGCACACGATCCCCGGCTTCAAGCCTTTTCCCAATTGAAAAAGGGTGTCTTCCATTTCATGCTCTTCCACATCGAACGTCATATCCTGCTGCTGGCCCCCAGATTGGCGCTGCCAGCAACCGTATAACGGGGTAAGGACAACAAGCCCGGCAGCTCCGCCACCATATAGTCCTGCAGCTCATGCTTAAAATCATCCAGCTTGAGTCCTGTCGAGGTTATCGTGCCAAGCACGGCCCCCACGCCGCCCACAGCTTGACGAGTTTGCTTGTTTAATGAGGCATACAGGGAGGACGCCAGTTGTCCATAGGGGTCTTTATTCAAGGTAAAACCTCCTTTTACATCGTCGTAACTCCCCAGCTCCAGCATCATGTTACCGGGGCTGCCCAGCTCTCGACTGACGGAAATGACGAGCAGCCTCATCGAACCGAGTATCACCGCATCATAAGCGAATCGTATTGATGTCGGGTGCATTGAGGGAAATGGTCTCCCGAATTCCTCTCAATTTATTTCGAGCCAGCTGGCGGGCAGCCGCAGGCGACTTCACTTCATCATCTTGAATAATGGCCTGGAGCTGGCCATATTTAGCGATATCTTTTTCCTCAATCGCCATCACCTTGGACGGAACCTCTTGTCCCGTCTCACTTGCGGCCGTTGCCAGCACCTTGACCTTGGTCGCCGCACCCTCCAGCGTCCGCGATTGCGTGGTATCGGTTAAAGCCTCCAGGATATACACATCTCGATTCGTTCCAAGCTCATACAGCTCCAGCCCGGAAGAGATCATTCTCGGGTGGTACAGCTTGCCGCCGGCTTTGGCCGTTTCCGCAGATCAGCGAACATACTTGCGTAAATCGACTGCGTGCGGTAAACGGAACGTCCCAGCTGCTTCTCGGTATCCGGCAAAACCGCAATTTTCAGGTTCCAGTCGGCTGCGTACTTTTTGAACCGCTGGGTGGCCGTCTGCTTCGCCGGGAACAGGTACTCATCCTCTGATTTGTCCAAATATACCGTACGGTCGTACAGCGTGAGGGTCATTCGCTTCACCCCGTTATTCGAGGTTTCCACTTCCCACACGACAGCCGGGTGCAGCAGGGGACATAATCCTTCTTGCCGTAAGGAATTCCGCTGATACGGATTGCCATTCCCGGCGAGATCGGCGGCATATCCGGCGTTACGACCAGATTGACGGTCCCCTGATAGGCAACTTGTTCAAGCGAATCCCGCAGATGGATAGCTTCTACTAAGGGAGATAAATCGTACTGATCCTGCAAAATCACCTTGTAACTCATGACAACACCAGCTTCTGTCCAGGCTTGATGGCGTTCGGATCTTTACCGATCATCTTCTGGTTCAGCTTGTAGATCTGGTTCCATTTTGAGCTGTCCCCGAGCTCCAGCTTGGCGATTTTGGAGAGTGAGTCCCCTGACTTCACAATGTAGGTTTTGTTCTTTTCCTTCATGTCTGCCCGAGGCTTTTTATTCGCTCCCGCTGCCCCGCTGCTGCCCGCTGTTTTGGCTACCTTCATATCGCTCCAGGTCCGAAGCGTGATATCAAAATACACATCCCCGACCTCGCCGCCACGGAACGTGGACTGATGGGAAGCAACATACACCTAAGCACATTCACCGCCGTCTCGGTAATGACGAACTGCAGCGGCGTTTTATACGCCAGAAACTCGTTAAGTTTATTCATCGCGGTTTGGGGTTTAATATGATCCTTCTTATCCCCCTTGCAGAATGCTGCATCATACTCTTGCGGGAAAAATGAAGAAAACGAAATCTCCTTGATCCGATTGCCCTGGGGAAAATCAAACTCTCCATAGTTAAGAATCGTGGCCGTTTCCAGGCCCTTTTGCCGTGAAATGGTCACCTCTTCGGGATTAACCGGGAATATGAACGTCATGCCCTTTCCATTCTTCAAAAGAAACTCCACCTTGGGCCCCTCCTTTCTGTATGGATGCGTTCCGCCCCTTTCATGCCTGTCATTATCGATTATCCTCAATAGGCCATCGGGGTCGGCTTCCGGTTCTGCGCCGCCTTGCTGAATTCGGCTCTCAGCCTCTGCCCAATCAGAAGGATCAAGCCTTCGACATCGACAGGGTGTTCCTCATGAACCGTAACCTGCACCGCACCTGGAGGAAGATTGTAGTTGACGGTTGTCTCCGTTTTGAAGTCCATCAGCAAGCCGGATATGGTGCTCATCTGGTCCGGACTAATCTGAACGGACTGCGGGGACGTTGGCTTCCCGGCAAAAGCCTGGTTCTGGGCAGCACTTGCAGGCGGCCCAAAGTACTCATGCTTGCAGCATGACTAGGCGGCACATAGGAACCATACATCGGATTCAGAGCTGGGTTCGGCAGCAGCGGCTTGTTGAAATCAGCCGCTGGTTTCGGAATGATGGGAGCAGGAAGAGCAGCCACGTTGGAATTAGGAGGCGGCGACTTTGGAGCCTCCTTCGGCTTGACTGATTCCTCGTCTTTTTTCCAAAGGAAAACGTCTTGGAGAACCATGCCGATACCTTCTCCTTGCTCTCATTAAACTTTTCGCTGATGCCCGTTATGGCACCGCCTACCTTCTCGCCAACAAAACTTCCAACGGTGCCGCCGAGCGTCGATCCAATCAAGGTCCCTGCAACCGGGATCACAGAGCCGACAATTCCGCCAATTGTGCTTCCAATGCCGCCGCCAACGGCAGAGCCCATGGCTTGATTGCGCTCTTTCCCTGGTTTAGCGGTAGCGATTGCGGCCGCATCGGCTATATATCCTAGCGGACCGAGGGCCCGTTTACCAAGACCCTTCATTAAACCGGAGGAAATGCCGCTTGCTCCTATGCCTTTCGTGATATTTGAGGCTGGACTATTTGTGGCGGGAACCATGTTTGCAACGGGACTGCCGCTGCCCACATCTTTTGCCAAATGTGAGGCGGCACTTCCACCTGCATCTTTAGAGCTTGGAACAATACCACTGTCTCCACCGCCAAAAAGTGCGCTTCCGCTTTTAATCAGATCTCTTCCTCCGCCAAGAATGCCTGCCCCTGCATTTCCTACGGTTTCCATTAAGTCGCCAGCCGCAGCAATCGTTCTCCAAGTTCTTCCTTTCCTCTGCCTCTTCCCTCGTTCTGTTCTGGATTCGGTAGTGGTATCCGAATTAGAGTTTCCTTTGTTCGCGTCTGTCGGTTGATTTCCAAGCCAGGCATCGCCGATCTTTCTCGTTTTGTCCGGCAACTCGCCAAAACTTTTTACCCCGCCGCCCAATGTTTTAGTAGCGCTAAAGAGATCCACCACCTTATCTAACTGGGATTTCGGCTTTTGCCCACCAGATCCGCCCCCACCTCCAAATTGAAGTGACCCAAGCGTAGCCGTAAGCTGATTCACCGCAACCGTATTTCCTTGCAGTGCCTTTATCACGGGAGAAAAATCAAGCCCTGATGCCCGTAGATCCATCTTTACACCCGTATCGATCTGCTTCTGCACGTTCAGCTTCACATTGGCCGAGGCCTGGATCACCTGCGACTTCACCCGCTGCATCTTGGCAAGCAGGTTATCCAGCCCTTTCGAGGCGCTGTCCTTCAGCACGATTTCAGGCGCCATGCGGGTGCGCCCGATTCGCATGACGCGTCCCTGGATCCGCTCAAAATAACGCTCCATCGCCCGCAGCTCGCGGTTGGCCTTGATCACGTTTTTCGGATCGATGACCAGATTCATGCGGTAGTTCATGGCTTCAGCCATTTCATTTCACCTCCTGTTCACTTCAAGCTCTGACCTACCATGCCCTCCATCTCCTCCTGGGAGAAGGCAAGTAGCAGCAGCCGCTCGCCTCGCGGCAGCAGCCAAAATCTCCGGGACGAAGGTGATGCCGGACCCACAGATGGTACAGCATCGTTGTCATTCCCCGGAGCCGATCAGTTTTTTAGGTCAGCAATCTCGACCCCGAAGCCGGACAGCTCCAGCACCTTGTCGCCTACGGCATCCAGTTCACCCGCCAGCAGCATGCGGCGGACCGCCTGCTCTCCGCCCGACAGCTTCAAGCGGCTGGTAATCCGGGAATCACCCCAGCCGCTAAGCGTCAGACCCTTTACGGACAAGCTGCTGGTGGCCTCGGAGATCAGCAGTGCATTAAAAGTCTCCGTATCCACCTTCTCGTCCACCGCGCCTTTGATCGTCCGGCGGACTGTGCAGCGCTCGCGGATGCTGTCCACTTTACTAGAGGTCAAGCCTTGCAGTACCATCTGCATATCCAGCCGCTTAATGCGTACGGTTTCCTCCGGGAGCTTCTCCGCCGCCTCAAACAGACCATCCAAAATTTGCTCTTCGCTCATGTTCTCGTTTAAACTCATGCGTCTATCTCCTTTATGAATCAAGTAATCAAATCAAATCGGTGCCCTCAATGGGGCTGCTGCGCGAGCCAATGTCTGTTCCGATGAAGGATTGAAGCGTACAGTAGTGCACAGCGTAACAATCCCCTACCTTCAAACGCATGAGGAAATGGGCAGAACGAATCCGTACATGCAGCCACTCCTCTATGCTTAACTTCAGCTGTCATAACACCAACATAGCGTTCATCAAAATCATCCAGCGGCTAGCCATACTCCCATCGGTAGGACCCTACTCTTAAAGCGGACCCAGCAGACGCTATTTCGAATAAATGGGTTGTTTTTAGAAACTGAACGGACCCACGATCCGCTATTTGCGCGAAAACACAATAAAAGTGCCAATAATAGACCCAATAGCGCATCTCATGTCCGCTAAATCTAAAATTATGGCAGTATCCCAAGACATAACGGAACCAGTGTCCGCTACTCAAAAGACACAAATAGAAGTACACCCGTAAAGGGGACACGCTGCACTCTGAGGAGCCAATGGCGTCCTAAAACGAACAGACCCCGACTCTACAACTTGCACACATTTAGTCTATCCCTCTTAATCCCCCTGAATCGGATCCAGCAGCTCATACCCTCGAAGGTGAAGGAAGTTTCTTCCTGCACTTCCTCACCCGCTGTCCAGTTGGCCAGCTGGATTTTGTCCGGCATGCAGCGGATCAGGCGAACGCGCTCATGACCGTAGGATTCGGGATCATCCAGCTTGGAGATGATATCGAATTTGGTGAAGCCGCGGGAGATCATATCGGAGGTGACCTTGTAGTAGGTCATCGTGCCCGTTCCTTTTTGCTGCCGTTCTTGTGCACCGTCCAGTCGTTGCCGACCAGCTTCAGCTCGCGCTTCTCCAATTCCACGCTGGCTTCCAGCTTGTTAATATGCGTCTGCCATACCCCGTCAATATACGCCTGGCCATATGTCCCCATAATGACTCTTGAAGCATCCAACATGTTAAGTTCCTCCTCGAATGGTTAGGTTTTAATGGATAGATGACGACCCTGTGGTCGTTCATACCCTCTTGAAAAACAAGTTCAATAACGTCCTATTTACTGCACGTAGAATGTTCCAAACAGCTGCTCCATCACGTCGGTCAACTTCACGTTCCACTGCAGGAAGACCTGATCGGGTTCCGGCGTGTTCACGGCGGAATCGCCATAATAGGACGGATCGAGAATGACGTCATAGCCATCAGGCTCAATGACATTGCTGAGCGACAACGAAGCGAGATATTCCTTCATTGCGCCAATCAATGCGAGTCGGCCTTCCTCCGTGTTGTTTACCTTGCCGATGTAGGTTTGTTCGGCAGCCAGCTGCAAATCCGCATGGATCGCATCCATGACGCGGATCGAACGGATTTTTTCCAGGCATTGTTTTGACCTTCTGCCGGACTCACCAGTGTGTTGATTCCGCGCAGCGCTTTTACCTGGCGTCCGTCATAGAAGAGCACGAACACACCGCTGCGTACGGCCAGCTCCTGCTCGGAGCGTGTCCAGCGCCGGGTCACATCCTCAAAAGGCGTTACCGCGTATGTAGCGGATTGATTCAAGCGTTGGTAAGCAATGAGCCCGGCTACATAAGCAGCGGTTTGCGCGGAGCTGTAGTTCACGCCGGACAGCCGCACGCCCGTACCGACATTGATAATCCCTTCGTGGTTCAATGCAAGCGAACGGTCTGCCGCCAGTTTTGCTGCATCCTTGGAGGTGTCGTCCGCAGCGCTCCCTCCGAACACCGCCAGCACGCCGCGTCCCTCTTGGCGGAGGCGCTTCACCCAAGCGGCAAAGCTTTGCAGCAGAGCCATATCGGCCGCATAATCCAGTGCCAGCACGTTGAACTCCTGACCTTCGACCGCATCCTGCATCTCGATGTAATCCGCGTTGGTCAGGCTGCCGTTGCCGCTCTTGCCTCCGGACAGCATGGCACCGCTCACATCGGCGGGAATACGGCAGCATCCAGCGCTGCAGCCGTTACCCAGAGATTCGCGTCATCCGCATTGATCTGAGCCGCAATCGAAGCGGCTGAACCGTCTTCACTTGTGTAAGAACCCAGCAGCTTGGCGCCTTCATAGAGGCGAAGCTCCCGGGCTGCCGGATCAATCAGCGACGGCTGAACGCTGACCGAGAAGCCGTTGCCCCGGCTGCCCGGGTATTTAGCCGTGAGCTTCAGCACATCGGATGGCGTGGCCTCCGCATTTTGAAGCGTAACAGTTGCCGCGGCTGCTGTGTTATCTGCCAGGCGATAAGCCAGCAGCTTCTTCGGACCGCCGAGCAAGGCCAGGTAAAGCGTCTCGTAGGCCGTTGCCCCATCCTGGTTATCCACAGAATACAGGTCGGCAATCGCAGACTCGCTTCCGATTTCTACGAATTCGCGCATAGGTCCCCAATTGGCCTTGACAAGCAACGACCGTACCTCGGGCTCCGCCCAAGATCGCCGAAGCGGCCGCCGCCTTGAAATTCATATACAACCCCGGCAATACCGGTTTATTTGTACTTTCCCATGTTCCACCCGCCATGATTAGACCACCTTCGCTTTCATAAATTGTTGGATTTTTCTTTGACTTCGGCTACCGTGAACAACGCTCCGTCAATTCCATACATGGCGCCTGCGAGCACTTCCGTCCGAACCTCGAACAGTTCCTTGGCGTGTGCTTCGAGCTCTGCAAGTGCATATCGCGGAGCGCTGCTGCTCTGGGCTTCCGCCTTGTTTGTTTTTTTCACAGCCATTGTGGCCACCTCACTTTAAAATAGGTTGAATGTTAACGCGCCTGATCAAGGCTGCTTCTTCCGGTGAACGCAGCTTCCGCTGCGCCAGGGTCAGCTTCAGCTGTCCGTCGAGAATGGGATCGGCTTGCATATCGCTCGCAATCTCAACCACCGATGCATAGCGGCGATTCTGTGAATCCAGCAGCAGCTGAACCTGGGTGCCCAGCTCCTCCACAAGCCTTACAGCGGTGAGCTGCTCGCTTCCGGAATCCAGAGCGGCGATGTGCCCGGTGAAGGTTTTGCGGACCTCAACCATCGAAGCACCCGCCATTCGGGTCTCACAACCCGTCATCCGCCATAACATGGCGCAATCGTCCCGCCCTGCTTACCATGCCGTGTGGTAGATGCTCCAGGAATTGCCCAGCACATCTCCCGTCCAGGCTGCCAGCGCACTCAGCCATTCGTCAGGCTGTCCGGTGAAATAAGCTCCTGAAAGCTCCGGCACATAGACACCGAATCGCATGATTCGGATCATTTGCCTGTGGATGGATCGAACTTGTCGGCTTCCGGCACACCCAAATAATGCAGCTTGAAGCTGTTCCCGTCTGCTCCGGTAACCCGCTTGCGGTGAAGTCCCGGAATTAATTGATTCGCCCAGCGATCCAGCTGCAGCAATTCGGAAGGATTCGCATACAGCTTCAAGCGAACCACCTGCTTACCCCGCCCATGAGGATTTCCATACGTCCTCACCGAGCGTGATGGCCGCAAAAAGAGGCTCAACGGCCCCATCCGGCGGGTATACATCATACACGCGGCCTTCAAGCTCCGGAATGATGCCTACAACGGCCTGCCTGACCGCCCCTCTCATTCCGCAGATTGCCGGACGGCTTCCGCTCGTTCATGAGACAGGCAGCTTGTCACTACGATCACATTGTGCAACACGGCCCCTCCTTTCTGTTCATATAGGGATCGAAAATGAAGCAATCGAAACTCATCCGAAAGCAAAAATAGGTCCTCTACAAGGTAGGCCTACATCTACACGATGCGTGTTCGGTATGCTCTTTGCTTCATTCCCGATAATACAATCTTACACTCCTAAATCGGATACGCTGACGTATCGTTGGACGGTTAAAGCGGAACTTAAAGTGGATTGTCGGCGGAAAAAGTAAGAACGTTTGTTCGTATTTATTGTATAATCCACAACCTCCTTTGAGTTCTAACATCATGGTAAACTGCACACATCTTGAAACAAAAAAACCGAAGCGCCTATTAGAGGTCTCCGGTTATCGTTTACTTGGATCCATTAGCTGAGCGTGTATCAGCTCAAACTTCCATGTGCCTTTCTAGCTGGGCATGTACCAGCTTTAAACTTCCATATGCTGTTCTAGCTGGACATGTATCAGCTCAGCTCCGTGTGCTTTTCACGGCTTTTTCCAACTCGTTCAGTTTCAGCAGTCCCCTGTCCGCCAAGGCCAAGGCCAGTTTATAGAACGCCCGGGTGCGGATCTTCGTATACGTATCCTTGCTGACCGCGGTTCGAGGATATGGTTGTACACCTTGTAATCAAATACGTCGTCATGCTTCATATACCGTTCCCGGATCAGGAGCTGTTCCCGCTCGCCAAGCCGTTCCACAATCGATTCGATGGTCTCGCAATACTGCTTCCTCGCCGCTGGAACATCTACATTATATATAGCGACCTTCGCCGTTTGATCCGAGGTTACGTTGGTTGGCCCATGGAACCGTTCCGTGTAGGAAGCGGTGACGCTTACCTCTCTTACTTCGAATGTAATGGTTTTATAGATACGATATTTCTCGAATATCGCCTCAACGGCATGCTGGGTTTTTCTGCGATCTAATTCCGGTAAAAATGGATTCATTTTAAAACACTCCCTTTTGAATGTCATTTTCAAAGTTTAATTTGCCATTTGGCAGAAGGTGGTCTCATTCTTACGTTCGTATATTGTTCGTATTTTTCATTAATATACCACTATTTGGAGAGAGACGTAAACCATCAAAAGGGTGAACTTTTCACGAAAATAGGGATCATAACTCTCGTTTTCTTGCCTTTTGGCAATAATCCTCTCTTTTATTTTACCTGTTGGCAAAGATTGTGAATGTGTTTATACTAGGGGTAGAAGTCTCAGATGGACTATGGTGAGGAGTGGCCGGAACGTGGATCACATATTTGGAACATACTTGAAAGAGATCAGGGAGGATAAAGGCTGGAGCATCAATCAGCTGGCACACGCCGCTGACATCAGCGGATCACAGATCTCCCGTATCGAGAACGGGCTGCGGGGCATACCCAAGCCGCAAACCTTGCGCAAGATTGCCGATGCGCTTGAAATCCCCTACGAAGAGCTAATGAATAAAGCAGGCTATCTGCCGACGGATGCCGCACATCAAGATGAAATATCGGCTCCCGCTTGGGCAACCTCCAGGGACAAACGGGATTTTAAGAAAATGCTTGAGGATGACGGTGAGCTGATGTTTGATGGCGTCCCTCTGAATGAAGAGGACAAGCAGCGCATCAAGGACGTGCTGACCGGACTGTTCTGGGAAGCCAAACAGATGAACAAACGCAAGAAATAATCTACTAAATCTACATAATAAGGAGCTATATACCGATTACTACGATTCAACCAATACCAATATTGCAGGTGAACCATGGATGATCAATTACAACCCGTAATCCGCCAGCTGATCAAAAACATCATACCAACTGCCCTTTTGAAATTGCAGCTTCGCTGGGCATACATATTCGATTTGCAGATTTAGGCCAGACGACCAAAGGGCTGTATTTCCGTAAATTAAGACGGAGATTCATCGTCATTCATAATCAGCTGCCACCACCTTGGCAGCGCTTTGTGTGCGCCCATGAGCTGGGACATGATCGTCTCCATAAGGGAATCAGCCGTTTTTTCTGGAGGAGCATTCCTATTTCAGCCCCGGCAAACTGGAGCGGCAGGCCAACCGTTTTGCCATCGCCCTGTTGACGGCCAATCTGGCCCCGGGACCGGGAGAATCCTTGCACGAATTCTATCTACGGGCTGGCATCCCACAGGAAATGCTATATTTTTTAGACTTTAATCGAACATACGTTCTGAATATGTATATCCATATGCCAAAGCTCTAAACAAACTTGAAATCAGACCTAAAAAGTGACGCGAATGATTTCATTTGCACCGCTGGTTGTGTTCATACTTTCCTTACATAAAAGAAATAGACCGTCCTTTGGTCAGGATAGCGGTCTATTTCTGATCGGATTTCCCATAGCAAGGCCGCCCTTATAGCGGTACCTTGTATCCCGGGATCGTGTTAGCGCACGGTCCCTCTTACATTCTATACACATTAGAACGGAGATGATACACGAATGCCACGCATCGCCTGAAATACGCGGCTGTCCCTTACTTATCCAGGTGGGACATGTAGTCAAACGCCGTTGTGCCGTACACATTCTTGAAATGTCGGTTCAGATGGGCAAGGTCTGTGAAGCCACACTGGGTAACAGCCTGATAGACATCCCTGCTGTCCTCAATCAGATGTTTGGCGCGCTCCACTTTGCAGTTCAGATAGTACTGATAAGGCGAGAGCCCCGTATTCGCTTTAAAGGAACGGATGAACTGATACTTCGACATCCCGAACTCCCCGCTTAATTCGTCCAGCCTTAGAACATGGTCCAGGTGACCCTGCATCAATTCTTTTGCCTTCCGGGTAAAGATGGTGTCCCTCCTGCCGTCCGGGTTCAGAATATGCTCGTTAAAATGTCCCGCCAAACCCAGCAGCAGCTCGCTGCTCATTGCCTCCGGTTGAGGTGAAAATCGACTTTGTCACGTCCAGGATGCTTTGCCGAAGTCCGGCATGATACACAACCGGGGACTGAAAACGGACAATATCCTTCTTCTCGATCAATTCCAGGAACAGCTCAGGATGAATGTAGATCATGACATAGTCGATACCCGTCCGTTCCTGCGACCAGCCATCATGATTCTGCTCTGGATGGAACAGCATCACCCCGCTTTGGTAGGAAGCCTGCTGACTGCCATCCAGCGAGTATTTCTGAATGCCGCGCAGGGTTACGCCAAGGGCATACTCCTCGTGGTAATGTTTTTGTATTTAAAATCAGTCAGGCTCGCGGACAGCGCCGTAATGCCTACCGCTTTTTATAGATAAACTGCTCCATCTTTCCATCACCCCTTTATGAGCTCCGGTATGCCAGATACGACGATTGCCGAATACAGCAGAAACAAAGCCAGAATCGTGTTGGTCGTTCTCCGATATTTTTGCATAATTCCTTGAAAAAGGCTACCGCACACCGCCCAGGTCATGTACGCAGACAGCCCGATTAGTGATACCGCAACAACAAACGCAGAGATGACAGGGCCTGCCGTATAATATGGCATGACATAACTCGGAATAACCGTGAGGGTGAACAGCACCACCTTCGGATTGAGAAACTGCATAAGAAAACCGGATGTGAAGGATGTCGTTTGGTTACCGGACGACTTGGATACATCCATGGTATACACTTGATACGCAAGATACAGCATAAACAGGCAGCCCGCAATTCGCAGCACCAAGAATGAAAGGCATGCTGGACGTCAGCAATTGACCTAACACAACCGAAGCGACAATTAATAGGAAAAAGGCAATCGATGCTCCGGCAATGTAGCGCAGCGTCTTTTTCATGCCGGAATTTTGAACAGAGGCCAAGATGACGATATTCGCTGGCCCCGGCGAGAACGCCACAATGACACAGTAAATAAAAACGACGAAAGGTTCATGATGATAGCTCCTTACAAAGGAATTTCCTTTGCCATTATAGAGCTATTGCGCTGCGGGGCATAGTACATTATTGCAGCAGAACAAGAGCCGCACCAAGCACTGGGCACAGCTCTTCTCTAAGAATCCTATATGGTTGACGCACTTAGTTGCCGGACTGATGAATCCTTGGCTGTTCCTGCGCATGCGCGCTGCCTGACAAATTCAGCAGCACTACACCCGCAATTATAAGCAGGATGGAGAAGACCTTCAATCCATTGATCTGCTCCGCAAAAACATATATCCGATAAGCGTA
This sequence comes from Phytophthora syringae, assembly GCA_012656105.1. Taxonomy (NCBI): domain Eukaryota; phylum Oomycota; class Peronosporomycetes; order Peronosporales; family Peronosporaceae; genus Phytophthora; species Phytophthora syringae. Next base: position 787,579 of record JAAKBD010000004.1, read on the forward strand.
ATAATAAGAATGCCAAGACCTGACCAAATCGCATATGCCACCGAGATTTCAATCTGCTTCAGACTCAGCGTCAGAAAGCTCAGGCTGCAGATGTAGAATACAACCAGCAGCACGCTGGGCAGCGGTTTGCTGAACCCTTCCGACAGTTTCATATTCAGGGTACCCGCCACCTCAAACACAATCGCCAAACCTAAATACAACCAATGCATAATCTTACGCCCCCTCCCGTTTATCCGCGGCGATGCCAAACAGTAATATGTCCATGATGGACTCCAGCAGTTCTCCCAGCGGCAATTGATGCTTAACCGTCGCTCTCGAGTCATAAATCTGATGAAGCGACCCGAGGTACAGATCAATGAACACCTAAGCAGATGGATTCTCTTTAGACTTCCCTCCGCCATCCCCTGCTCCATCAGCTCGCTGACAATACCCCATTCCTCTCTGAAAAAGGTGTCCAGCTTCTCCCATTGCGGATAATGCGACCGTTTCAAATCCGGCAGCATTCCCAAATCCATCTTCTCCATCTCCTGAGGCAGACAGATCAGAATTTGGCGAAGCTTCTCCGGAATGGTAAGCTCCTCATCCGCTGCAATGTCACGTTCCTGTTCCTGGATATGCCGGATCATTCCATCAATGATATGTTCAACAATCTCTTCCTTGGAAGAGAAATGCTCATAAATCGTCCGTTTGCTGATGGCAAGTTCTCGGGCCAGGTCACTAACGGTGAAGGTGAAGCCCTGCCGCTGAATCAATCGCATCGTTTCATTCAATATTCGCTCACGCAAGTGAATACTCCCCGCTTCTGGTACTATAAATACTATATCAGTACCAATAGTATTATAACGCCAAACTCGGCATTAAATCCAGACATCCTTACAAAAATATGAAGAATGGCCTGTTCCACACTCAGGTATAGCCTTGAAATCTCACCAAAAAAGATATCCCAAAAGGTCCATAAAGACCCTTCAGGATATCCCCGGCTTAGTTGCTGCAAAATGAATTCTTCTTAATCAAAGCGCACATCGCCAATCCCGAACCACGGAAAATACCCGGCTGCCACATAAGCGCAGCAGGCTGCGGCCGCCAGCAAGCCGATCACCAGCAGATCATACCGCGAATAACGTGACGGATAATAATACGTCCGGGCCTTCACCTGGTCCCCGTTAAACTGCTTCGCCTCCATTGCCGCAGCCACCCGGTGTGCCCGGCGGATGCTCTGCGCCAGCAGCGGCACCACGTACATCCCCGCACGGTTGACCATGTCGCGCACGCCCCGAATCGGGCGAACTCCCTTACCTTCAAGGCTTGACGGCGAATCACAAACTCCTCCCACACCATGGGCAGAAGCCGTATCGAAGCCATGAAGCTGTACGCATACTTGGGCGCAAGCCTCAGCTTCTGCATCAGGCTGTAGAATAAATCCACGGAGGACGTTGTCGTTACAAGGAGCAGTCCCTCCGAGGCAAAAGCAATCCCCTTAAACCCCAGATGCAGTCCCCGGTAGAAGCTTTCTTCCGATACCCGGAACAACCCCCACTCCCACCAGAGAGTCTCCCCTTTGCCGAACAGCATCATGGAAGAGGACGAAGATATAAAGGCAAGCAGAAACGGAATGAAGAAGAGCAGCATCTTCCACGGTTTAACCCCACTCAGCACCACCAGACAGACCATAAACACCAGTGCCTGATACATCATGAAATCCAGATCATGGGTCAGCACCGTCATGAAAAAGAGGGCAAAAATAAGGCCGAGCTTCACCACCGGATTGGCCCGGTGCAGCCAGGTGATCCGTACAGGGTTCCATATATTCATGAATTCACCCCCGTGAGGTGAGCTGCGCTTGCGGAGGAGGGATCGTAGGATTCTCCGGCCCGGTTCAATCCATCATCCTCCTGCCGGGATTCCGCAAGGTACACAATCGGGGTGAAGCCATGCTCGAGGTCAGCTGACCTTCACGAATTTCCCATATATGCGTGGCGACCCGCTGCGCAATCTCCATCTCATGGGTCACCATGAGAATGGCGGTTCCCGTGCGGCGCAGCCGCTCGCACATCTCCAGAATCGCAAACGTATTCCGCGCGTCCTGACCGAAGGTCGGCTCATCCAGGAGCAGAACTTCCGGCTGTCTGGCCATCGCAGTGGCAACGCTTAAGCGCCGCTTCTGACCTATTGACAGCTGATAGGGATGCCTGTTCTCCATTCCGCTTAGTCCGAAGCGTTCGAGACAGCGATCGGCTTGGGCCTTCGCTTCCTCCGCAGGCATGTTATCCACCAGCAAGGAGTAAACAACCTCGTCGCCAATACGCTCCGTCAGAAACTGAAGCTCCGGATTCTGAAACACGAATCCGATTTGACGGAGCTGCTGCTCTCTCTTCTTCCGCACCTTTCTCGCCTTGCCTTGCACAACCTCTTCCCCGCAGAGCACGTAGGTCCCTTGCGCGCGCAGCAGTCCCATCAGACTGAGAAGAAACGAGCTTTTCCCCGCTCCGTTCGGCCCTACCACCGCAATAAATTTTGCCCGATAAACTTCTGCCGAAGGGAGAGAAATCACAGGTTTATCCCATCTCAGTCCCTTGAAATCCTCTAAACGGATCACAGGCTCTCCATCTAAAGGGTAAGGCAGGGCAGCCTCGTGCAGGAGATTCCCCAGATCTTCGCCATAGGCATCAACCGGAGCAAACAATTCCCGGTAGGCCCGGGTCTGAGCATAATCTTCCCACACACCGGGATACCAGATTCCATAGGATTTAAGCTCGCACTCATACTTAGCAAATACTGCCGTAAACGGCCATCGCCCAGAATAACGCCATCCGGACTGAACAGAACGACACGATCCACGTATTTCGCCATCTCTTCGATCCGGTGCTCGACGATGATCAGTGTACGTCCTTCCGATACGGATTTCACCGCATCCCAGATCTGCTCCCGTCCTTCCGGGTCAAGCAGTGCGGACGGCTCGTCAAGGAACAGCACCTCCGGCTCCAACAGCAGGGCGGAAGCCAGCGCCAGCCTCTGCTTCATCCCTTGCGACAGATGGCCGATCGGCAGATGAAGCTCCTCCAAATTCAGCCCCACCTCATGCAGCGCCGCTTGCATCCGTTCCTTCATCTCGTCTCGGGGAATACTCAGATTCTCCAGTACAAAGGCCAGCTCCTCATCCACATACGGCATGCAAAACTGCGTATCCGGGTCTTGAAATACGTATCCCCAGGAGCGCGGGACAATCTGTGCCTCACACTTCATCGGCACCTCCGTAGCGCGGGGAATCATTCCGCTAAGCACCTGGAGCAGCGTGGATTTGCCGCATCCGCTCGGACCAAGCAGCAGCACCTTTTCCCCACGGGCTGCCGAGAACGAGAGATCTTTGAACATCAGCCTCTCTTCCCGGGATACTTCAAGCGCAGTCCCTCCACCTGCACAGCCTGCTCCTGTTGAACCTCAGCGGACTGAGCCGGAAATAGGCTTACCGTGGCATTAGACATGGCGCGCATCATCCAGCGCTTCGTAATCCTTCTTCGACGCGGGACGCAGCAGTGACGTTACGCCTGTACGATCCAGCGCCTTGGCCAAGAGCAGCATTAACAGACCTGCAATAACTGCACCGCTGATTACCCGCATACCATATTTGGCCAGGAACATCCATGTCTGCAGATCGTCCGTATAGCTGTAATAGAAGTCCATTATCATCGAACCGATGGCCGCTCCGGCCCCGGCAATCACCAAGGTCCACGCTGAGGTACTCCGATAGCGGAGCGCCGCGAATACCAACTCCGCCCCCAGTCCTTGAATCAAGCCATATAACAATAGAGTCAATCCCCAGCCGCTGCCAAACAGCACCTCCACGTGGGCCGCAGCCACTTCCGCGATGATGGCCACGCCCGGCTTGCGAATTAACAAATAAGCCAGCGTAGCTGCCGCAAACCACATGCCGTAGAGCAGCTCATCCGCTTCAAAAAACAACGGTTTAAAAAGATTATAGACCGACCCCAGAAGTGATAAATCACGCCAAACACAAGCGATACCAGCACCGTCACCAAAATATCGCTTAACCGCAGCCCTCTTCTGGGCTGAACCCCAACTTCTCTTGCATTGATGTTCCCATAACAACCTGTACCCCTCTCCACCGCTATTTTTGTGTAAACACAACAAAAAACCGTCTGGAAAAACGCGCAGACGGAAAAATAGGCCCTATGTAGGCAGGGTCGGATATTCTCTACGCTGGCATTACCCAGTTCAGATTAACGGTCAACAGCGGATAATAGCTGCAATCTCAGCCTGATTCACTCAAGCCCCCGTATTCCCTATTCGGTTTTATGTTAATTTTAAAATACAGGTCCGCTCCAGAATTTGCAAGAACCTTTTTCAAATATGGCTATTTATTGATTTCCATCTCATTCTATGTCAATATCAGAGTGATTGGCTTTTCCACCATCGTTATATTGCTTACACCTATGCACAAAGGAGAATGACATGGCTAAACAATTGCTGCGTCTGATGACTGAGCTCTCCTCCCGAAAATGGTTGTCCCGAATGATGGGGCATTGTTCCCACAGCTTACTGAGCCGTCATCTAATACCTGCATTTATACGAATCTATCAAATTCCGGCTCATGAAGCGGAGAAAGAGATCCACGAATACCGCTCATTGAACGAGTTCTTTTCCCGGTTAAAAATAGGCCTGCGTGCCATCGATGACACCGTCGATGCCATGGTAAGCCCTGTCGATGCCACTATTTCAGCAATGTGCGCCATTCATGCTTAAGCACCATTCTGAGTGTCAAGGGACAGGATTACACCCTGAGCGAGCTGCTCGCGAAATCCCCGAGAATGGAAAACTATATAAACGGTTATGCATTCGTATTGTATTTAAGCCCAACAGATTATCACCGCATCCATTCACCCGTAACCGTGTTCAGGCGGAAAGCGAGCATCTGAAGGGGAAGGTTTACCCCGTGAATGACTTTGCGATGACCCATATCCGAACTGTGCTGAGCCGCAATGAGCGTCTCATTACCTACATTGCCCATGAATTCGGAGAAGTTGCCGTGGTGAAGGTGGGCGCAATGAACGTGAGCAGCATCCGTTACGCCGATGAGAGCGTTAAGAAATGGCAGATCGGCGATGAACTCGCGTATTTTGAATTCGGCTCTACCGTTGTGCTTTTGACGGAGAACGGCACGTTTAGCCCTCGCGGCGACCTGGAGCCCGGCTCCAAAGTGAAAATGGGAGAATTACTCGGTTTGCTGCACCCCTCCACGGCCAAAAAGGGTAATTCCTGCCGCCCCAGCGCACATGACAAGTTAAGGCATTCGATCATTAGCAGCATGAATGATTAACGTCTGCCCAGCATCCGATAAATCATCTGCTGAAACCATAGGTCCGGCAGCAATCCCTTAATCCATGCGGTTATACGCGTGCCTTGGGGCAGCTTATATCGGAATCTCGGTTTGGACATGGAGGCAATCCTTGCCACGAGCTTCGCCACCTCCAGCGGATTTCCGCTTCCCTGGCTGTCCGCTCGGAATAGTCCAGCACACCCTTCAGCATGTCGCTGTAGGGTGACCCTTCCTTCACCTCTAATTCACCAAAGCTCTTATTCCAGATCGGTGTGCCATAAGCACCTGGCTGAACCAGCACAACGTGCATGCCGAAGGGCATAAGCTCCAGCGACAGGCTCTCCCCGAATCCTTCAATCGCAAATTTGGAGGAAGCATACGGTCCATAACCCGGGAAGCCGACCACGCCGCTGATGCTGCTCATGAGAATAATCTTGGAATTCTCGGTCCGGCGCATCAGCGGCAGCATGTGCTGTGTCACAGATACCGTTCCGAAGAAATTCGTCTCCATCTGTCTTCTCCACCCACTCAGCGGCACTTCCTCCACCATTCCGCCTACCGCTTCACCAGCATTGTTCACCAGCACATCCAATCGACCAAACCGCTGCTCCAAATGCAGGGCAACCGCCCGTACCTGCTCTTCATCGCATATATCCAATCGAACCCGATGAATTCGCTCTGCAACACCCGCCTGTTCCGCGCGGGTCATCAGCTCTTGAGCCGCCTCCGGTCTGCGATGCCCTGCAGCCACATCATATCCCGCTTGCGCCAGCTCCAGGCTGATAAGCAGCCCAAAGCCGCTGGAGGCCCCCGTCACCAATGCCACTTTTCCTGTCCCTGCAATCACCAACGGTTCACCACATATTCCGTACTTGCCACCAACAACGTCACTCCCATCACCTTTCTATTCCTTCAGAATACCTTACCAACAAACTTACTCCCTTTGGCCTCAGCCGAACAAACTTTATGTATATGCTTAATATATCAAATTTCCGTTGTATGAATAGGTCTGGCACCCGAAGGTACACATAAGAAAAAATACCTATCGCGTACTCTATATATACGAGAAAAAGGGAGTAGGTTAGCTCCCTTGCGGTTCATCCTGAGAAAAGCATATATGAAATCGGGATTCAACATCACCCGTATGAAGGCCAAGGCTCATTAAAACCACACATCCTGATGATCCTGATTCGCTGTCTTCATGCGGCGCAAGCGATTTCTGAATATACCGCAGCCACCGCGGCTGAAGAAACGACCGCGCACCCGTCTTCTTGGGCTCATTCCCTCTCCCCCTTCATAAAATTAAACTGTACGTCACATTTACCCTAAAGCGCTTACTATGAAACCCATAAGCCCCTTCCATCAATCAGGTAAGTTATGGAAGGGTGGGGAATCACCGAATTTCGGATGGGCTCTTGCCCGTATACTGTTTAAATTGACGGCTGAAGAAGAAAATGTCCCGATAGCCCAGCGCGTCGGCTACTTCCGTGACATTCATCCCTTGATGCAGCAGCAGATGCTGTGCCCGCTCGATCCGCATCTGAATGATGTAGGATTGCATAACGTACCGATCAGTTCCTTGAACTTGATCGAGAAGTAGCGGGGGACAAACCCGCTCTCGCCGCCAAATCCTCTACCCGATGGGGAACCCCGGATGCTGACGGACGTAATTCGCGATTTCATGGATCGCCTCTGACAGCTGATTGCTCGCTTTTTGACAACGGGCTCATCCAGGTCCACACGCAGCAGATGAATCATCAGCTGCTTGAGAATCAGCTGACCCTCCTCCAATGCCCCGTAAGGCTTGTCCAGATACAATCGCACGTATCGTGCCAGCAAGTATTCAAAATCCATCGTTTCCGTCAGCTGGCGATACGGCGCAGGGATGTCTTGGACCGGATCGGTCACGTCAAAATGGATATATGTCAATACGAGCGGCTTCTGCGGATTATGCGTTGCACTCGTATGATCTCCAGGTCGGAACAGGAAGCAGCTTCCTTTTCCCACGGTAAAAGGCTCGTCATTCACCTCGACTGTGCCTTCCCCGCTCCATACATAGAACAAATCATAGTTCTGCATGGGTCTTTCGCGTTTCTGCCATTTCCAGCCCGGCTCACAGACGATTTTGGCAAGCGCAGGCATGATTATAAAGAAGACGGCGATGCATTCAGCATCACGTCATTACCCCCTCATCTCATTTCTTGAAAATTATCTCTTTTCCATCATACCCGGTTTTTAAGTTTTTGCATGTCCAGCCATGCCAAGGCTATTCGTCTAACCCCTTCCTCAATCATAGAAGCATCTAAATGCGAGAAGCCAAAGCAGGCGGCAGGCGGTCCAGGCGTGAGGTGATAGACCGCAGCATCCCGAAACATAACCCCTCGATTACGGGCTGCATCCCGCAGCGCCGCATACTCTTCCCCGATCGCAGCCAGTTCGCGTACACGTGCAGACCTGCATCACCGGAGTGCAGGCAGAACAGATCGGAGGCATAAGCATCCATTGCTTGGTGAAGCGCCTCGTACCGCGCACCGTACAGCCTCGTCATCCTTCTTAGATGCCGTCCATAGCCACCTCTTACAATAAAACGCGCAAGCGCACGCTGCTCCAGTACGGCAGGCGAGATCGGCTCGTACAGAGCCTTGGCCTGCACGACCGCCTCTACCAGGCTTGGGGGCAGTACAGCATAACCGATGCGAAGCCCGGTAAACATCGTTTTGGAGAAGGAACCGACAAAGATGACACGTCCCTCGTCATCCAGCATTTTCAAGGGCTCGATTGGCTTGCCGCCCCAGCGGAATTCACTGTCATAATCATCCTCAATGATAAAGGCTTGACGGCTTCTCGCCCAATTGAGCAAAGCCCTTCTCCGCTCCAGCGGCAGCACAGCACCTGTCGGGTACTGACGGCTGGGGCTTACGACCAGCAGCCCGGCATCCCACTCTCGCGGAATCAGTCCGGCCTCGTCAACCGGGGAGGGCAGCGGGATTCCGCCGCTAAGGCTTACACCCCGGTGGATTCCCTGATATCCCGGATCTTCCATGACCACATGATCACCAGGATCCACAAGCAGTTGAAATAACAGAACAAGCCCCTGCATCGATCCGCTGAAGATGACAATATGCTCGGGATCGACCTGGATCCCCCTTGTAAAGCGCAAGTGCCCGGCAATCGCCTGGCGCAATTCCGTATCTCCCTCGGGCGGCGCTCCGCTCTGGAGCTGCGTTCCTCCGCTTCCGCCCGCGTAGGACAGGGCACTCCTCCATTCCGAATATGGAAAATCTTGAATGGGCATCCTTGCATTCGCGAATGAGATCGTACCTAGGGAGGCTCTTGAATCGACATGAGAGCAGAGGCATATTCCCCGCTCTTCTCCATTAATCGCTGACCCCAAGCCGAGAGAACGGGTGCGCGATCTGCCGTAAACGGCTGGTCTATCATAGCAATCCCCTTAGCCACATAGGTCCCACTGCCCGGTCTGGATACAACATACCCTTCTGCCATGAGCATGTCATAACTTTGTGCGGCTGATCCTCTGGACACCCCGTACAGCTTCGCCAGCTCCCGGGTTGCAGGAAGACGGGTTCCTTCCGGCAGCTTGCCGCTGTGTATCGCAGTACGAATGGCGTGATATAAAGCCAAATATTTATATCGATATTGTTCCACATACGTTTCGAAAGGCAATCCCAGCTCCATGTTACCTACTCCTCTAACCTTCGTAAGATTGGACTATATAAATTACTCTAAATTGGCGCTTTTTCCTTGTCAATGTTCATCGTATGCTGTTATTCAAAATGATAGAGGGAGAGTTTAATCATGAGAAGAGACGAATTTGCGATGGAAGACCCACATGAGGTCGAGGATTTCCTGAATGGCATGAGTTTTGGTTTCCTTGGAACGACGGATGAGGCGGGAATCCTCGCGTCACCCCTTGAACTTCGCCTATGTCAATGGTGCATTTTATTTCCACGGCAGCCGAATGGGTGAGAAAATGGAGCATCTGCGCCGAACGCCAGCGGTCTGTTTTACCGTTGCCGACGAATATGCGCTCATCCCTTCTTATTTCTCCGATCCGGAGATGGCATGCCCGGCCACGGCTTTTTCAAAAGTGTAACGGCTGTCGGAGAGGTGATCCTCGTCGATGATCTGGAGGAGAAAGCACTTGCGATGGAGGCTTTAATGCAAAAGCTGCAGCCTGAGGGCGGGTACCGCACCATCGATGCAAGCGACCGGGCTTATATTCCCAGACTAAAAGGGGTAGCCGTCATTAAACTTGCTCCGCAGCGAATTAGTGCCAAATTCAAGTTCGGTCAGAACCTGAAGCCGGAACGGCTGAACTCGGTCGTAGAGGAGCTTGAGTGCCGGGGAAAACACCGGGATGAGGAGACCGCGGAACTTATGTGCAAGTATCATCCTGGACCGCGTTAAAGCATTACATTTATCCGTGACGGTTCCAGGGGTAGGTGGTATAATGTTAGGCAATGAAAACGTAAAGGTAACACGTCATCTGCTCTCACGTTAACCAAAAGCAATCGGAAGGAAGGAATCAGTTCATGAACCCATTGGTTGGTCAATTGAATGAAAAAATGCAAGCTGGCAATCCGCATGTATACGACATGCTCTCCACACTCGGCAAAGAAATTTACTTTCCGAAGGAAGGCATCCTGAGCCAATCTGCGGAAGCAACGAGTCATGCGAAAAATATAACGCGACGATCGGTATTGCCACCGAAGGTGGAATCCCGATGCATCTTGGCGTCATCCAAGACAAACTTTCGGCTTACCAGCCGAAGGATCTGTACCCGTATGCCCCGCAGGCAAGCCGGAGCTGCGCTCCGTATGGCGAAGCAAAATGATTCAGGAGAATCCCTCCCTGGAAGGCAAGAACTTCAGCAATCCGATTGTGACCAATGCCCTGACGCACGGACTTAGCATTGTAGCGGATCTGTTTGTGGATGAAGGGGATGCCGTTATTTATCCGGACAAGAATTGGGAGAACTACGAGCTCACATTTGGCATTCGCCGCCATGGCGTTCATGTAACCTATCCTCTCTTCACTGAAGATATGAAATTCAACGCCGAAGGACTTCGGCAGGCTCTGCTGAGCCAGAAGGATAAAGGCAAAGCTGTCGTTCTGCTCAACTTCCCGAACAACCCGACAGGGTATACGCCTGGCGCCCAAGAAGGGGCTGCCATTGTTTCCGCGATCCAGGAAGCTGCCGAAGTAAGCATTAACGTTGTTGTTGTTACGGATGACGCGTATTTCGGATTGTTCTTTGAGGATTCGCTGAAGGAATCACTCTTCGGCCGTCTGGCTGGCCTTCATCCTCGGGTGCTCCCCGTTAAAGTGGACGGTGCAACCAAGGAAGAATTTGTGTGGGGATTCCGCGTGGGCTTCATAACGTTCGCGGCTGACGATAAAGACGTACTGGACGCACTGGAACAGAAGACCCTCGGCATTATCCGCGCGACGATTTCCAGCGCCTCGCATCCTTCGCAAACCTTTGTTCTGGAAGCGCTGAAGGCACCTGAATTCCACGAGCAGAAGGAAGAGAAATTTGTCATTATGAAGGGCCGCGCCAACAAAGTGAAATCCATTCTCGACAGCGGTAAGTATGGTGACGTATGGGAGTATTATCCATTCAATTCCGGCTATTTCATGTGCCTCAAGCTGAACACGGTATCCGCGGAAGCGCTGCGCTCCCATCTGATCCATGAGTACGGCGTGGGAACGATCGCCCTCGGAGAGCATGATCTCCGAATTGCGTTCTCCTGTATCGATGAAGAGTACTTGGAGGATCTGTTTGATCTGGTTTACAGAGGGATTCAGGACCTGCAGCAGGCTTAAATTAAACGTTTGGAGATCACATGGCCAATCCATCATACCTAATAAAGACCGGGATTCCTCTGGTATTATCCCCTCAAAGTAGACACTCGAAAAAGCCTCATGTTATCATGAGAATCGAGCGAACTTGGAGGGGTATTTTTATGGCTAAAAAGGGACAAGTTTTTCAATCGTATACGGAGGAGTTCAAATTAAGAGCAGTTCAATGCTACCTCGAGGGATCGATGAGCTATCAAGCTGTAGCAGACAAGCTGGGAATACGAAGTTGTACACAACTTAAAACGTGGGTGAGAAAATATCGAGATGGAGAGGTATTCGATACGCGTAAAGGCTCTGGTGGTCCCATGAAAGGACGCCCTCGCACGACGTTCTCAAGTATCGAAGAAGAACGAGATTATCTAAAAGCGCAGGTAGATTATTTAAAAAGCGGTATCCCAATCTGTTAAAGGAGACAGCCTTAGTCGACAGCAAAACTATGAAATCATCGAAGAATTGAGGGACCAACACGGCGTTACAAGGTTGTTAGCTATTGTGGGAGTGCCTAGAGCCAGTTACTACAAGTGGCGGTCAATGCGCCTTTATCGTAGTAGCCAAAAAGAAGGCCTGGATCAAGAGATCAAAGAACACATGATGGCTACTCACTTGGCTCATCCATATTTCGGTTATCCTCGAATGGTAACGGCTTTGTGGGAAGCTGGTTACCGTGTGAATCACAAAAAGGTATGGCGTTTGATGAAAGAGCTGTCGATTCAGTCTGTGATTCGAAAGAAACGAAAATTATCTAGTTATACACCATCCGTGGTGTACCCTAACCGACTCAAACGGCAATTTCATGCTACTGCCCCGGGACAAAAAATGGTGACGGATATTACCTATATCTCTGACGGAACACACTTTTATTATTTGTCCGTGATTCAAGATTTGTTTAATAATGAGATTGTAGCTTGGCAGATTTCTAGACGTAACGATCTGGAACTTGTACTCGATACCGTCGAGCAGTGGATAAGAAAAAAGACGTCTCAGAAGCCGTGCTCCATTCGGATCAGGGCTTCCAATACACGTCTCAGGCGTACAACACACGGTTAAAAGAATTCAGCATTAAAGGCAGCCACTCTCGCAAAGCAACCTGCCTAGATAATGCATGCATCGAATCCTTTTTTCGCATCTCAAAACAGAAAAGTTGTACCTCCTTCAGTGTAAATCAGAAGAAGAGTTACATCAAGCCGTTGAAGATTATATCTACTTTTACAACTACCAGCGTTTTCAGGCAAAACTTAAACAGCGCGCGCCGATTGAGTACCGACACGCGCTGGCTGCTTAGTCTTTTCACCTGTCTACTTGACAGGGGTATGACCACCTCCCGGTCTTTATTTGTCCTTCAGCCATAAGAAGAATGCATCAACATACCATGACCAAGAAGACATCCCTCGGCTGAAGGAAACGTTTTTCATGGAATTATCGCATTTATTCAGCTTCGCAGAGAACTTATAATTTCTATATTCGTAAATAAGCGCTCGCCCATACACATAGCTCCTTTGCTACATACAATACCGTGTACTACAAATCAACGAACCGAAAGGGGAATGAACATGAGTGGAGTAGTAGAAGAAGCAAGATGTGGCGGATACGGCGGTGGATACGGAGTCGGAGCAATTCTGGTTCTCTTTATCCTGCTCGTTATCATCACTCGCTCTTTCTGGGTGTAATGACATCTAGATAACAGCGTACAGAAATCGCAAGTCTTCACGCGAGAAAGCACTGCGATTTCTGCAGCAATAACTTATACTATATCCTCACCCATAGAAGGCCGAGACGTCAACGTCTCGGCCTCTTCTATCTCTATTCGTCTCTATTCGTCATCTTCGTCCTCGCGGCGATTTTTTCGTGCAGCTGCGCTTCGGAACAGGAATACCAACACGATGCCTGCAGCTGCCGTACCGAGGATCCGGCCTGGAGCGCTGAAGATACTCGGAGTGAGCGGAAGCCACAGGAGCACAGCCCAGAACATTTGCACCTGGAAGATCAGCTTCCCTTCATTGTCGCGGCGCGTTCCTCCGGAAGCGGGTATACATGCAGCCAGAACGATTCAGGATGAAGTTTTCGCAGTGCGGACAGCTGGAGTCCGATAATCATAAGGCTAATCAGATACACCAGCACAGATGACAGACTATCGCGGGTTATCCATACAAGAAAAGCCGCAAGCAATCCGACCCGAATCAATATGCCCAGAATATCGCTGCGTGTGAGGCTCTTGATAAGAAGAAAGCGATATGCGCTCTCCTTCTTCCAAGCAAGCCCCTTCCCCCACCCGGACAGCCATTTTCGCGCATGCACGCGCTGTCCACGCTGAGGCACATTCACAAACCAGCTCAGGACCATCATCACCCGGCTTGCCTGCCTCTGCTCCACCGCAATTAATCGCTCCCAGGCTACCAGATGCCTCGCAGGTACGGACAAGGCGGCAGCATAGGTTAGAGCGAGCAGCCCCATAAATATGAACGCCCGGCCTGCTGGATGCCATAGCCAGGCAGCTGCGGCTAGCGCGGGAACGATCCAGCGAAGCACCCGATAGGCGGCAGCAGCATTCCTAGAAACCATAAGCTGCTCTTTCCAGCTTCCATAACTGGACAGCAATTTAAAGGCAATCAGGACCGCAAATGTAGCCAAAAGCGGTTTGGGCGAAATATCGCTGCGTATGTACAATGGCCACAGGATTAGCATGACTAAGCCTAAGCCGATGATTTTATAAATGACTCCGCTGAACCAGCCCTTCCGGAAGTATTCCTTCATCCGAGATTCCTGTGGAATGAGGAACACCGTATCCGCAGTACGAAGATACGTGCGGATGCTGCTGTTTATCATGATGGGCACAAATATGACCAGCATGATCCAGCGTATCGGAAGATCTGGCGGAACTTGCTGCAGAAGGGCGGTATACCAGGCTGCGAATGCGATAAGCAGGAAGAGAAATACCACTGCCACGCCGCTCTGTATGACATAACCCAGATAGGGAAGAATCTCGCCCCAGAACTGTCCGCGTCGTTTGACATACAGCTCACGCAGATTCATTCGTTGTTACCATCCTGAATCAACACGTTAAACAGCTCTTCCAAGGACATTCCCGGTCTTCCGGTTTGATTCTGGATTTCTTTCAGCGTCCCCTGAGCAATAATGCTGCCGCGGTGCAGCACGATGAACCGGTCGCAATAATTCTCGATCGTAGAGAGAATGTGCGAGCTGAGCAATACGGAAGCGCCGGATGCCTTCAACTCCAGCATAAAATCAAGCAGGGAGCGTATCCCCAGCGGATCAAGCCCCAGAAAGGGCTCGTCAATGATATACAAGGACGGTCTGGCCACGAACGCGCACATAATCATCACTTTTTGACGCATGCCTTTGGATAAATGGGTGGACAAGCTGTCCATTTTCTCTTCCATGCGGAACATCTTCGACAGCTGCTCCGATCGCGCCTCATAATCTTCGCGAGATACGCCGTAAGAACGCGCGGTAAATTCCAAATGCTCGCGCACGGTCATTTCCTCATACAGAAGCGGGGATTCGGGAACAAACGCCAATGCGCTGTGATAGGCCTCTGAATGCTCCGCCCGGCGTTTGCCCTGAACCTCTATATTTCCCTTTTGGGGATTCATCAGTCCCAGAATATGCTTCATCGTGGTACTCTTGCCCGCACCGTTCAGACCAATCAACCCTACCATCTCGCCTGGTTCAACCTGAAAGGTTACATCATGCAGAACCGGGCGGTTGATGCTATACCCACCACTTAATCCTTGAACAGACAATACCGGCTGTTCACTCATTATCAATCACCTCTTATTCTAAAGAGTCCGGTCCCTACTGGCTTACTTCTTCCTCGGTTGAAAACCGTCCGGACCCCGTAAACAACAAATTCGAATAGGATACACACTTTAAGCTGATGGAAAATGCGAACCGTTAGCCCCGTGGAGGCTTATTCTTCAGCCATTTCGGAGCACCCTTGTTCTTGCGGTCGCGCTCCCGCTCGCTTTGCCGTTCACCGGATGCCTTTCCGCTTCCCGCTTTTCCTTGCACACTTATGGAAGCCTTGCCCGCTGGCTTATCTTTACGGGCGGTTTCCCCTGCTGGCCCACGGGCGCCGCTTCTCCGGTCCGGAGGCGCTGAACGCGGTGTTCTTACCTTGCCGCCATAGAGTGCGCGCTCTTCAATCGAAATGCCAAGCTCACGATTGAACTTGCGCATAATGAACGTCTGACGGTCCGTGACAAGCGTAATCGCCATGCCGCTTCGCCCCATACGCCCTGTACGACCGGCACGGTGGGTATAATGCTCCGCATCAATGGGCGGATCGTAGTTGATCACCATCCCGAGCCCTTCAATATCAAGCCCCTGGCCGCAACGTCACTAGCTACAAGAAGTTTGGTCCGCCCTTCTCTAAACGCATTCAGCACGCGGCTTCTTGTCATCTTGTCCGCATCTCCGTATATAGCAGCTGCATTTAATCCCAGATAGTTCAGCTTCGCCTCGACTTCTGCCAAATCCTCGGTGGCATTCACGAAAACAATAGCCCGATCGGGGTTGTAATGCCGCACCACTCTGCGCAGCATGTCCAACTTGTCACGCTCTTCCGTCACAAAATAATAATGCTCCAGCGCAGACGGTGTCCGCTGCTCCGGGTCGATCCCGATCTCAACTGGCTGGTCCATCTCCTTCTTGACAAGCTCCGCTGTCTCCGGACTCACCGTGGCGGATAAGAATACCAATTGGCGGTCGCGAAGCGCACTGCGCAGAATGCGATCAACATCGCTGGCACCGCCGAGATTGAACACCTGATCCACCTCGTCAACCACAATAGTGGTCACTTGGTGCATCTTGAGTTTCCGGATTTCGATCAGCTCACGTACTCGCCCCGGTGTCCCGACAATCAGCTGCGGATGCGACTTCAACTTCTCGATTTGGCGCTTGGCCGCGGCCCCGCCGATTAATCCGAGCACACCGATTCCTCGGGTCTCCCCGTAACGCTCACTCTCTCTGACAATCTGAACAGCAAGTTCCTGTGTCGGAGCAAGGATCAGCTTCTGTGCTCCCTTGATCTCCGGATCGATGCTCTGAAGCACGGGCAGCAGATATGCCAGTGTCTTTCCTGTGCCTGTCTGGGAAGTCGCAAGCACATCCTTGCCTTCCAGTATGGGCGGGATAGCTTCAGCCTGAACGGGAGAAGGCGTAACGATGCCGAACTCCGCAAGTCTGGAGGACAAATCCTCTGTTATTCCTAATGTATGAAATGTAGTCGAAGTCATATGTTAGTCCATCCTTTTTTAGATATCAGAAGTCTATATATTCCAAAGCGCGTCTGCCTGATATCGCTAGAAAAACTTCCGTTAATTTCCGTTTTGTTGCTTTACAAGTGGTGCAGCAGGCGTATTTCTTCACAAGCCTTGTTCGCTCTTTATCATTATATGCCAAAACAGGAGTCCTCACCAAATAGAACATGAGGAATACGTGCGAATATCCCATTATTTATGGATAACTCAAGATTTGTCTTATTCTTATAGACAGCTAAGGCAGTAAGGAGAGAAATGATTTTGCTGCAGCGGACAGCGGAATTCCGCGAAGCGTTGCAATGCCGATGCTCCGCTCAGGAATCGGCGGATGAAGGGGAACCTCCACTAACTGACCCGTTCGAAATTCTTCAGAAGCATAGTCACGAATAATAAAGGCAAGTCCGAAGCCGCTCCGTGCAAACTGCACAAGCAGCTCAATGCTGCCAAGCTCAAACTCGGGCTTCAATGTCACACCTTGCTGCGCCGCATACTGGTCGATATATCTTCTCGTGCTCCCTCCCCCTCCAGCATGAGCAGCGGGAAGTCCTGAATACCGGGAAGGGGTAAAGGGTTATGGATATTAGCCCGCTCCGCAAACGGCTTGCTTAACAACCAGACAATCCTGAATCGGTGAGCTGGCCCGAAAGTCGATTTGTTTGTCGGAGGGTAAATGAACGATGCCGAAATCAATCTTCCCTTCTTTTAGAAGGACTAAGGTTTCCGGTGTTGTGCGATTGGTAATGCGGATGCGGATATCCGGATAAGCAGCATGGAAATGTTCCAAATGCGGCAGCAAGTAATACTTGCACAAGGTATCACTGGCACCGATATTGATTTCGCCGCTGTGCAAATTATGCATGTCCCCAATTGCCTTCTCGCCGATTTCAATGAAACTGAATGCCTGCTCGATGTAGCGGAATAACACAGCCCCCTCCGATGTAAGCTTCACTCCCTTGGTCGTTCGAAAGAATAACGGTCCTCCGAGCGTTCCTTCCAAATGCTTAATCGTATGGCTGACAGTACTGGGTGATATGCAGATGCTCCGCTGCCTTGGATAAACTGCCGAGCCGGGATGTCCAGTAAAAGACGCGGTACCACTCCATATTGATTTCCATAATGATAACCTCGATTTTGTCAAATGATAACGTGAACCGGATCCATGACAGCCGGACCGGAATTCATCCGGCATCGAAGTATCCTTCACCACAGAATCGTATAACATAACTTAAACTAATGTCTACCATTATTAATATCAATTTTATTTATATTGTAACAACCAATTATAATGAGCCAGTAAAAGAAAATGATCGCAGGAGGCGAACAGTTTGACAGTCACAGCCATTGTAGGTGCTAATTGGGGAGACGAAGGCAAGGGTAAAATGACGGATGTTCTTGCGGCACAATCTTCGTATGTCGTTCGATTTCAAGGGGGCAGCAATGCTTACCACACCATTATTAACGATTACGGGAAGTTTTCACTGCACATGCTGCCATCCGGTGTGTTCTATCCGAATATAACGAATATTATCGGTCCAGGGACGGCTCTGGATATGGATGTATTACTGAAGGAGCTGCAAGAGTTGGAAGCTAGGAATGTTCCAAAGCCCAATCTGTTTATATCCGAACGTGCCCAAGTCGTCCTGCCCATTCATCGGCTGCTGGATGAGCTGGAGGAAGAACGACTCGGTGCCCGGGGATTCGGTTCTACCAAACGAGGAATTGCTCCATTCTATGCGGATAAATATGCTAAGCTCGGGATACAGGTCGCTGATCTGTTCCATCCCCATCGACTTCGTGTGCGACTCCAGCAGCTGCTGGATATCAAGAATGTACAGCTTCAGCACCTTTACGGCAGAGATCCGCTAAGCGTGGATGAAATGGTCGATCAGCTTCTCGAGCCTTTCCAATACTTAACTTCTTATATAAAAGACACCACCACGATGCTGCAGCAGGCTTATATCAAAGGCGATCCCATCCTGGTTGAAGGCCAATTAGGAGCACTGCGCGACCCGGATCACGGGATATATCCGTTCTCTACCTCCTCATCTACTCTGGCAGGTTATGCACCAGTAGGTGCCGGGCTCCCGCCGTACGCCATCAGCAATGTCATCGCTGTGGTGAAGGCTTATTCAAGCTGTGTCGGAGCGGGTCCTTTCGTGACCGAACTCCACGGAGATGAAGCCGACGAGCTCCGGCGCCGCGGTGGAGATGCCGGGGAATACGGCGCAACGACCTAAGCCCAGACGAATGGGGTGGTTTGATACGGCAGCCACTCGCTATGGGTGTATGGTACAGGGCGCTACGGAGGCCGTACTGACCAATCTGGACGTTCTGGGATACCTGGATGACATTCCAGTATGCGTTGGTTACGAATTAGAGGACGGAAGCATTCTGGATCATTTTCCGGTCACGGCCGATCTGCAATCCGCGAGACCCGTCCTGAGGACGCTCAAAGGCTGGAAGTGTGACCTGTCGGACATCCGATCGTTTGAAGAGCTCCTGAAGCCGCGCAGCAATATGTGCAGTTTGTTGAATCGTCGATTGGAGTTCCTATCAAGACGATATCCGTCGGTCCAAGACGGGATCAAATTATGATGAGATCATAGACGAGTGGCGTGCATTCACTTGAACGGCGAAGCTTTTCAGAATCCGCCGGACTCCACCGGGATTACTCAACATCGGCAAATGCCCGGTGTCCAGGCTCTCTACCCCATCCGGGGACAGATTGGCTATCATGGTATCCTGTGTGGATCCTCCAAACTCCTTATCTCGGGTAAGCTTCACATAAAGCTTGGGTATATCGGGAACAGCCACTTGAATCCGATCCGTATAGACTCGGCGTGACTCTGGAACAAACGCTGCTGCTATGCGGGAGGCATGCTCCACCTAAGCAGGTCACTGCATAGCCCTTTACGGATTGCGAATTCCGGCGGCTTCGTCCCGGCCATTCTTAGAACCCATGGCATGATCACTCTCTGGGAAACGGAAGAATCGAAACAAACGACCTGCCGCGCCTAGGAATGGCGGCACCGATTGCCACGAATCCTACAGCACGATCGGATAATTGAGCAGCCATCTCCAGAGCAAACACTCCACCCAGAGAATGAGCCACGATTACAAACTTGTCCGTCTTCCACCCTCTCACCTGTTCCGTCATATGAGTTACGTAATCCTCAAGCTTTAGATGATGTCCCGGTGCTGCTGACCCGCTTCGCATAGGGTAATCGACCTCCAAATACGGATGGCCCAGCTCATCTACAACCGAATTCCAAACCCCTCCGTTCAACCCTGCACCATGCACAAACACAAATCCAAGCTCTTGAGACATTTCTTGTTTCATCCTTTATGACTCCCTTCCAATGGCTTGTCATGTTCCCGGTTTATCATGAAATCCATCTTCTGGTGATATCGTATCAACTAAATAAGACAGATATTGTCTTATTTAAGGAATAAGATAAAATAAATAAAAAATGATGAGACGAGGCGTGCCATGCAGAAATCCCAGCGTCTGATTCAATTAATGATGATGATCAACGCAAAAAAACGTTTACCGTTAAAGAGTTGGCCGACGAATTTGGCCTCTCCGTCAGAACCTTGTCCAGAGATCTGGATGAGCTGAGCGTTCTCGGCGTGCCGATCTATTCCGTGCAAGGGCGGGGCGGCGGTTACCGATTGCTGCAGGAGCGGATGCTGCCGCCGATCAGTTTCACGGAAAGCGAAGCGATCGCGATCTTTTGCCTGCCAATCCCTGAACGACTTCAGTTCGTTACCGTTCGGTGACGGGGCAGCCGCGGCAATCCACAAGTTCTATCATTACTTGCCCGCAGACATCAAGGAACAGATCGATCGCCTTAAATACCGCGTCATGATTCACAATGCGTTCCGGCCGATGTCAGCCAACATTCTCCAGACGCTTATGCAAGCTGTAATGGTTCGGCAAGTCGTTACCGTCCACTACCGCTCATCAACCGGAAGCAGCCAGCGGGATATACAACCGATCGGCCTGTATGCAAGCTCGGGCTACTGGTATTGTCCGGCATACTGCTTCACACAAGATGACATCAGGCAATTCAGAGTTGATCGGATGACGGCTGCCAGCCTGAATAAGTCCATCGCCATCCGCGAGGACATCGCCGTCAAGACGCTGAAGAACAAACCGGTAACCAGTGGTTGGGAAATGAAAGAGTTCAAGGTACAATTAACTTCCAAAGGAGTTTGGCAGCTCGAAACGGATACACGGCTCGGTCCCTTTATCCACAAGAACAAGGACGGCAGTGGATCGGTTGAAATTGAAATTCCGGCCGCAGACATTGCGTTCTACTCGGACTATGTTTGGCGGCTGGGAGAGGAAGCAACCATCATCTCACCGACTGAAGCGGTCCAATGGACGTTAGAGAGAATAGAGGCCATAAAGCGAAGATATACATAAAAGACATCGGACAATAGAGATAGCAGACTTTTAGAATGGCGATAAAGGGGATGGTCTCGTAATGAAATCAGTATTGGAGCATTTAATCCAGCGCATAACGACAGAATTGCAGGGTCTGCCTGGCATTACAGGTGTAGTCCTTGGAGGATCAAGGGCCAAAGGCACCGCCGCAGCGGGCTCCGACATCGATATTGGCATTTATTATGATGAATCACAGGGATTCAAGGTGGAGGATGTAGCCAGGGCAGCCAGGAAATTAGACGACGAGCATCGTGATAACATCATCACTTCCCTGGGAGAATGGGGAGCCTGGGTTAACGGGGGCGGCTGGTTAAGGTCAGAAGGCTACCATGTGGATTTCTTATTCCGCGATGTTCACCGCGTGTCACGCATAATTGAGGAATGTTCTACTGGCATGGTATCAGCCCATTACCAGACCGGACATCCACACGCTTATCTGAATGTTATGTATATGGGGAAGTTGCAATCTGCCAGATACTGTCTGACCCCGATGATCGGATCAAGACATGGAAAGCCAAAACGATTCCATATCCACCAGCATTAAAGGATGCGATGATCGGCTCTTTTACCTTCGAGGCATCCTTCTCCTTGATGCTTGCGGAAAAAGCAGTATTAATCGATGATATCACTTATGTAATAGGTCACTGCTTCCGCAGTATTTCGTGCCTGAATCAGGTGATCTTCGCCAAAAACGGGCTATACTGTATCAACGAGAAGCGTGCAGTATCCATGATCGAGACCTTTCTCCTCAAGCCTGCGAACTACAAGGATCGATTGGACCAAGTGATTACACTGCTCTCATCCGATATAGAAAAAACAAAACTGGCCTTGTCGCTGCTTCAGGACATCATCATCGAAACAGAAGCATTGTGAATCAGCAGGCACGCTACTTCTTGTTCATCCATTTATACGACACACGGTCCGCAAACCGTGGGAATAGCTGATACAGCCTTATACCGAATGAAGCAAGCCTTGGAAGATTGAGTTCTTCCTTGCGCTTTCTAACCAGCTTCACAACCTGATCCGCAACATAGTCTGCCTTCATCATAAACCAGCTCACATTCTTGACATACCCGCCTGTTGGATCCGCCAACGAGAAGAACGGGGTATCGATGGGCCCCGGATTGACGGTAGATACCGTAATTCCGGTATGACGCAGCTCCTGTCGCAAGGCATTGCTAAATCCCAGCACAGCATGTTTGGTAGCCGTATAGGAAGTCGATTTGGCCGTTCCGATCTTCCCAGCCATGGACGCGATATTGACGATTTGGCCGCCTCCCCGCTCCAGCATGCCTGGGAGCACGGCTTGGGTGCACCGCACAATGCCCATATAATTCACGTCCATCATGTCCTGGAACTCTTCCATAAGCATATCCATAATGGCTTCAAACTTGCCATAACCGGCATTGTTGACCAGCACATCGATTCTGCCATGCTGACGTTGAATCCCCTTCATGACGGACTCAACCTGCTCGGAATTCCGGACATCCATTATGGCTAATTCATGAGATCCGGATATCCGTTCGCCGACTTCCTGCAGTCGGTCTGCTGAACGTGCGCACAGCACTACATGGGCGCCCTCCGCAGAAAGTTTCTCCGCGATCAAGGCCCCGATTCCGCTCGATGCTCCTGTAACGACAACAACTTTGTTTTTCAGCATGATTTCATTTATCCCTTTCTTCATAAGCAGCAGCTCCCCGTTCACCGATTTAGATGAAGGGCCGTTACGTGCACGGTTTGGGTTTACTACTCTTATTTTATGAAATCATGACTTGAATATCCAGCTCTCCGATTCCTTCCATGAAGAGCGGAATGCAAAGCGCCTTTTTCTGAATAAGATTTGACGTACTATCCGACTTCATCACTCTTGGCGGCGTAATATCTACACTCACACCCTGATTCGATAAAATGGTGCTGGCATTGCCGCTGATCATATTGCCGAGCTCTGAAATCGCACTCCGGCCCATCTCGTCCATCTCGGTAATGACATAACCGCCCATCATCACGGATACCATCTGCAGCGCTACATGCTCCTGAATTCCAAATACAATATCACCGTTCATCTGACCTGTCATGCCGATTTGGATCCAGATATGATTCTCGATATACGCGATCTCTTTGACCCCAAGATTCCCCGTGGAAGGTGAAACCTGTATGACTTGTTCGATTACGTGTCGTGCGGACTCTAAAAAAGGATTGATGACTTCAGCTTTCATTCCTCATTACGCCCCTTTCACTGGGTTGTTGGTCAGGGTCCCAAAGTCCCACCTATTTATTTAAACATTATAATGGATACCTTGTAATAAATCATCACAAAATAGCGACAGCCCCCATGACAACAACTGTCTTGCTATGTCAGATATCGCCTGAAACGCTTTAATACGAAGATAATCCTTTCGCTTAAACGGGCCTTTGGTCTCACCTTTTTCTATGTCTACTTTACTATTATCGGATGGTTGCCCCATCTTTTAATAATAATTATGCGGAAATTAAAATGTTTTTAAGCTTTTTTAGTCGATAACCAAGCAGGTTTGCTCTCTTCATTGCTCCACCGGGGAGAATAACCTATAATTTAAATAATACAGGTTGCACGCGATCGTAGGAGCGGAAGAACATATCAAGTAAGGAGGAAGGCTATGAACATCAGCCAATTGGAAACGCTAATTACCATCTCCAAAACGATGAGCTTTCGCAAAGCGGGAGAGCTTCTTAATCTGACACAGCCAGCGGTATCCGCTCAGATCAAAAGCCTGGAGGAAGAATTCAAGACGGTACTGGTCGACCGGAGCCAGCCAGTGACGTTAACCGACCGGGGGCAGGTCTTTGTGGATCACGCCGAACAAATCCTCAGCATTGTGGATGAGCTGAAACAGCGGTTATCCGACCTTGACCAAACTCCCCAGGGACATATCCAGTTAGGTACAACTACTTCCATTGCGATTCAAATCCTGCCACGGGTGCTTTCCTACTTTCAGGATCAATTCCCTCATATCAAAACTACCATTCAATCCATGGCTTCCTCACAGATCTATCACAGCGTGGAGAATGGTCTCATCGACATCGGGATCGGCTATCTGATCGAGCGCAATCCCAACTTAAGCACATCCATTCTGTATTACGATACCTTTGAGCTGGTTGTATCTCCACAGCATCCGCTGGCTAAACTGTCTACTGCAAGTATGGACGTACTGGGCGGAACGCCGCTCATTCTGCTTACGCGTGACACCGTCGGCCGACGTTTCGCCGATGACGTGATGAAAAAGCACGGCATCAATCCGCAGGTTGTCATGGAATTGTCCAGCAGCGAGGAAATTAAACGGATGGTCGAGATCAATCTGGGCGCAGCGATCATCTCGAAGCAGTCGGTCTCTACCGAGCTCCGCAACGGCACCCTGCAGATCGTTCCACTCAGCGAGCTTGAAGTCAGCCATCCTGTCGGCGTAATCTATAAGAGCGGGCGATACGTCAGCTCAGCGATGCGTCAATTCCTCAGCGATCTGAAAGGCATGCCGGAAACGCAATTCATCAGCAGTGAATAACGCAAATACAATCCCTAGAGGATCTTAACAACCATTCTATCAACATGAAGGAGGTCCATATGAAATTTGATCTGCACACCCATCACTTCCGCTGCGGTCACGCAGAAGGCAGCATTCGGGATTATATCGACGCTGCGATCGCCGCGGATTTTAAGGTGATTGGGATCTCTGACCATACTCCGTATTTTGGAAGCCCCGAAGATCAACCCTTCCCGGCCATCTCCATGAGGAAAACGGATTTTGAAGGTTATGTCCAAGAGGTTTTGGAATTAAAGCGGGAATACGATGGAAAAATCAAGGTGCTGCTGGGCATTGAATCCGATTATTTTCCTGACCATGCCCCGGTTTATCAGCAAGCGTTAGCTGCTCACCCTTTGACTACATCATCGGTTCTATTCATCACGTCAGAGATGTAAGCATCTTTAACAAGAAGCGCTGGAACAACCTGACCCCGGAGCAGCAGATTGCCGATAAAGAGGAATACTTCAATCTGATCCGTCAATCCGCGCGCAGCGGGATGTTCCAGATTATCGCCCACATGGATGCCATGAAAGGCAATTACCCGCCTTTTTCCGATATCATGACCGATGCTGCTATCGATGAAACCTTACGCGTTATCGCAGAATGCGGCTTGGCTATCGAGGTCAACACTTCGGGTAAAACCAAGTTATCCGGCGGCTGGTACCCTTCCCATGCCATACTGGAAGTTGCCCACCACCATGGTGTCGATATTACGTTCGGTTCTGACGCACACAAACCTTCCCGTGTCGGGGATGAGTTCGATGAAGTTGCCAAAGTGCTCAAAGAAATCGGATATAAGGAATGGGTATACTTCGAACAAAAACAGAAGGTGACTGTACCTCTCTAATGGGGTACCCCTTCTGTTTTTCGTATATACCTATGAAGTTAAGCAAAATAGGCAAAAAAGTGGACCCGTTTCCGGGTCCAAAACATAATATATATTCTCAAAAGGGGGTCATGTGATAAGTTTAACCTGCGGCTGTTAGAGTTTGATAACAGGTATATTTCATTTGTGTAACAAATTCCAGTTGAACCTTTCATATTGAAATTTTTAGATAGATAACTAAAGATCCTGTCATGTCATTGAGCGTAATGTGAGCATGGTAAGCTCCGGCTTGCACAAGAAACGAAAAGGCAGCCCTGTCGTGCCGATTCCTCTGTTTACATAGAGCAACATCCCTTGAGAGCCAATATGGTACAGCCCCTGCACATAAAGTTTTGCTCCGGGAGGCGTTATTACCTCACCCACCAAGGGCAGGCGGACCTGGCCCCCATGGCTGTGTCCGGAGAGCTGGACATGGAATGAATACCCTGCCGCAATGTCTCCATAATCCGGCTCATGCATCAGCAGCAGCTTGAACATGCCCTCAGGCAAGTCGCGAGTGGCCGCTATCGGATCCGGATTTCCCCAGATTCCATCGTCCAATCCCACCACCGCGATCACAGCACCGTCCCGCCGCAGCTTCACCGAAGAGTTCCGAAGCACTCTAAACCCGGCCTCCTCCTCCATGTGGGTCAGCTTCTCCACGTCTCCGTAATCATGATTACCCAGTATGGAAAATAAACCAAGAGGGGCCTTGAGCGTGGCAAACGGCTTAATCGCTTCTGTCATATCCTCTGCATGACCATCCACCATATCCCCTGTAAAACAGATCATGTCCGGCTTCTCTGCATGAATCGCTTGCACCACACGTTCCACATCTTTCGCTCCAGTATGAAAACCCAGGTGCAAATCGCTAAAGTGTGCCACTTTCATCCCGTCAAAAGCCTTGGGCAGTGAAGGAAGCCGCACCTCCAGTCGAGTAACCTCCAGCCGATGAGGCTCCCATAGATAGGCGTAGGCCCCGGCTGCAGCGCCTGCTCCGACCACTGTCGATAGACCTGCCTTAAGAAACTGGCGGCGCGACAACGTCTTACGTTGACTAACTCGTTCTGTTCCTTGGCGAGCGGTACCATGCAGCGGTTCTGAGGATGGATTTCTCATATATGGACATCCTCCTATATAATAAAATGAAAGAATACCCGTTTTGCAGCCTTACCCATGACTCATATACATAAACGATCCGAAGAGAAAGGGGTCTTAATTATGACTGTTAACGATTCTATAGCAGCAATAGTTTCGGCACAGCAGCATTTTTTCATAAAGATATCACCAAGGAAATCGATTTCCGTCTCCAGCAGCTGGGGAAACTGCGACAAGCTGTGATAGCCAGAGAAAACGACATCATGGAAGCCCTTCGCAAGGATTTAAACAAGAGCGAGCAGGAGGCCTTCTCCACCGAGATTGGAATTGTCTACAAAGAGCTTTCCTTCATCATAAAGAATCTGAAGCGCTGGGCCAAGCCGAAGCGTGTCAAAACCGCGCTGACGCACGTCGGCAGCAAAGGGATGGTCTATCCCGAGCCATACGGCACCGCGCTGATTATCGCCCCATGGAACTATCCCTGGCAGCTGGCCATCTCTCCGCTCATCGGAGCACTGGCGGCCGGGAATACTGCCATTGTGAAACCTTCCGAGCTAACGCCTAACGTATCGAGGCTGATTACTGCAATGATCGAAGAGACGTTCGATCCCGAATACGTAGCATCTGTCGAGGGAGGACCCGAGGTCAGCACAAGCCTGCTGGAGCAGCCTTTGGATTATATCTTCTTTACGCAGCACCCATGTCGGCAAAATTGTCATGGAAGCGGCTGCCAAGCAGTTGACCCCGGTCACACTTGAGCTTGGTGGAAAAAGTCCCTGCATCGTCCATGAGGATGCCCCCTTGCCTTAGCGGCTTCACGTATCGCTTTTGGCAAATATACGAATCTTAAGCCAAACCTGTGTTGCCCCGGATTATATTCTGGTCCACAGCCAGGTGAAGGAGAAGTTCATCTCGCATCTGAAGGATGCCATAACTTCGTTCTATGGCAAGGAACCACTGGCCAACCCCGACTACGGCCGTATTGTGTCGGAGAAGCATTTTGACCGATTATCCGGATTTCTGAACAATGGGACCCTTCGTCACGGCGGAAATACCCTTAGAGATCGCTTGCTCATTGAACCCACCGTGCTGGATGATATCACGTGGGATATGCCCGTGATGGAGGAAGAGATCTTCGGGCCGCTGTGCCCGATCCTGACCTATGACCATCTGCATGAAGCTGTCCAGGCGATTAATGCTCGCCCTAAACCGCTGGCGTTGTACCTGTTTACCGAGAATGAAGACGTGCAGGATTACGTTCTTTCTTCCGTTTCTTTTGGCGGAGGATGTGTGAACGATACGCTGATGCACTTGGCAACGCCCTTCCTTCCGTTCGGGGTGTCGGGGAGAGCGGCATGGGCTCTTACCATGGAGAATACAGCTTTCATACCTTTTCCCATATGAAGAGTGTGCTCAAACAAACCAACCGGTTTGATTTTAAATTCCGTTACCCTTCAAAAAACGGTCTGGGCATCCTGAAAAATTAATGAAGCCGTAGGCCCGGCTGTAAGCAAGGCGTCCGTTTCCTTCTACGTAAGCAGAACTGAAAGAGACGCACCAACTTGGTGCGCCTCTTTTATTACATGGAAGAATGCTTTCTCCGGTGCGGCATGTTGGCCTTCTTACTCTCTTCGCCGCCATCCAGCATCTCCGAGCCGTCTCCACCCGGTTTAAAGATCCGGCGAAGCGTTCCCAGCATCGACAGCGCGTAGGCTACGGTAATGAAGCTAAATGCAATCTCCAGCACGACCACAAGCCGGGACGTGTTGTCCACAGCGGCTACATCACCATACCCCACCGTCACAAACGTCGCCATACTGAAATACAGGAAGGTAATGAACTGGCTCAGCAAATCCTGACCGATATTAACACCTTCGAAGGATACACCTCCAAAGAGCTTATAAATGGACATATACACCAACGTGAAGAACAAAATACACATGCCCGCCGCCATGCTGATTCGAACCAGAGTTGTTTTCATATCGACGTGCTGATGAACAGAGTCAGCGATCTTATCAAATATGTACAGCACATAAAAATAACGGAGCATAACGCAAACAGCAGGATCAAAGCGCGCATGCCGCCTTCTCCGGGCACAATCTTCATGAGATCGATCCACCCGAGCAGATCTTCAACCGACACCAGGGCATAAATGAGCAGCGGGGCTAGCAGCAAAGGCCTGCTGGACCATTTCTTATCCATGCTGTAGAAAAATAGATCAACAGCAGCAATCCGGTTAAATTGAGCAGCCACATCCACCAGGACATAGTTCAGTCCCCTCCTTCGGCTTGGGGCCTGACCAGCAGGCCTTACTATCATCCTATTACCCTCGAAACGGTACTGAAACACCTGGAGGTGGTTGGTAATCGGCGTAATTGGCTTGATGTGTTCATGGCAGCTGGTTCTCAAGACACTTTACGAGTCTATCGATT
Source organism: Phytophthora syringae (assembly GCA_012656105.1). Lineage (NCBI taxonomy): Eukaryota > Oomycota > Peronosporomycetes > Peronosporales > Peronosporaceae > Phytophthora > Phytophthora syringae. The sequence continues at coordinate 816,481 of JAAKBD010000004.1, forward strand.
CTCCTCCATCCAGCGCACCGCATAATCCACCATGGCCCGTTGTTCAGCCAAGATGCATTTCGCCTTGCCTACACGGCCATGCTTGTATGCTTCCCTGCATTCAACTTCAAATGCTGTTCCCAAGGCTTCGAAATCATCGGAATGGTAGGTGATATCCTGGAATGCTTCCCATTCCGTTCTCCCCTGCACTCTGCGTACCGGGGCATGGGCGGTAACTATCCTCTTTCCTCCCCAATCGGCGCGATATTCGCTAAGGTGGAATGATGTGTTATTGCCATAACCGCTCCCCAGCATCAGCACGTAGGCTCCTGTCTCATATAAACGCGCTAAAGGCGAGGTCTCTCCCAGGCTATAATCAAGCGCATGAGGATGCATGAGTGACTCTGCGTTCCTGCCGCGGGCAGCAAACGAGACATGAGGATGAGCGCTGCGGATAACGCCTTCCTGCTTCCGGAACACCTCCGGTATAATCCCCATGCCCGTAGTGACCGTCATATCGGGATGATAGGGCGGCATGCCCTCGCGGATCAAGTCCCACCATTTCGGGTCCGCCGGAGGATTGCCCCACGTCTCAGGATTGGTCAAGTTCGCGGACTGTGTCGGCATGACCAGTGTCCCTTCTTCGCCCAACACCTCCTCCAGCGCCAGTATGACTGCCTCTGGACCGCCAACAACCCACCCCCAATGCTTTTGAGCGAGGAATGGACAAGCAAAGTCATTCCCTTCTGTACGCCCAGAATCATCAAGTCATCGCTTATGTCTTGTATCGTAATCGGTCTTTCTATAATCAACCTAACTCACCTCTGTTTAAATATCCGTAAAACACATGAATTATATCACACATTAAAAAAGCGCCTGTACCGAAGTGATGCCCCGGTCAGACGCCTTGGTTGTGAAACCTGAAATTCGATTAAACGCCAAGCCAGCGCTTAAACAGATGTTTGGTTGTATCCTTGTTCATTTCCGCAATGGACGTTGTAAGCGGAATACCTTTCGGGCAAGAACGGACGCAGTTCTGCGAGTTGCCGCAGCCCTCGATGCCTCCATCCTGCATCAGAGCTTCCAGACGCTCTTCCTTGTTCATCTCTCCTGTCGGGTGAGCGTTGAACAAGCGGACTTGGGAAATGGCCGCAGGACCGATAAAGTCCGTTTTTTCGTTAACATTCGGGCAAGCTTCAAGACATACACCGCATGTCATGCATTTGGACAGCTCGTAAGCCCACTGGCGCTTCTTCTCAGCCATTTTCGGTCCAGGTCCCAGGTCATAGGTGCCGTCGATTGGAATCCACGCCTTAACACGCTTGAGCGCCGTGAACATACGACTGCGGTCGATAACCAGGTCTCTTACGACCGGGAACGTCTTCATCGGCTGAATCCGGATCGGCTGCTCCAGCTTGTCGATCAGCGCGGCACATGCTTGGCGCGGCTTGCCGTTGATTACCATGGAGCAAGCTCCGCAAACTTCCTCAAGGCAGTTGGAGTCCCAGCATACGGCGCGGTTGTCTGACCTTGCGCATTTTGGGATTACGCTGAATTTCCATCAGCGCACTAATGACGTTCATACCTGGACGGTACGGAAGCTCGAATTCCTCAGTGTAGGATTTCGTCTCCGGGTTGTCCTGGCGTGTAATGATAAACTTGACACTCTTTGAGGCGGCTGCCGTTTGAGACATATTAAATCCCCTTCCTTCTTACTTGTCTTTCGAATAGTCGCGAATACGCGGCGGGATTAAGGAAACATCCACTTCTTCGTATGAAATCTGTGGTCCGTCAGGCGTCCAAGCAGCTTTCGTTGTTTTCAGGAACTCTTCATCGTTACGTTCAGGGAAATCAGGCTTGTAGTGAGCGCCGCGGCTTTCGTTCCGAAGAAGTGCGCCCAGCGTCATCGCCTCGGACAGCTCCAGCATGTTCCACAGCTGACGGGTGAATGCCACGCCCTGGTTGTTCCAGCGGGACGTATCCGTCATATTGATATTGCGGTAGCGCTGCTTCAATTCCTTGATTTTGCCGATGGTTGCCTCAAGCTTGTCATTATAACGAACCACCGTCATATTGTTGGTCATCCATTCGCCCAGCTCTTTATGGATCACGTAAGCATTCTCGGTACCTTCCATCTTGAGCAGGCCTTCGTATTTGTTGGTTTGCTCTTTCGCTACGCGATCAAATACGGTCGAGGAAATGTCCTCTGTCGACTTCTTCATGCCTTTGATATATTCAATGGCCTTCGGTCCGGCCACCATGCCGCCATAAATCGCGGAGACAAGGGAGTTCGCACCCAGACGGTTTGCACCGTGATATTGATACTCGCATTCCCCGGCTGCAAACAGCCCCGGAATGTTTGTCATTTGGTTGTAATCGACCCACATGCCGCCCATGGAATAATGGACTGCCGGGAAGATTTTCATCGGGATTTTACGCGGATCATCGCCCATGAACTTCTCATAAATCTCGATAATGCCTCCGAGTTTCACGTCGAGTTCTTTCGGATCCTTATGGGAGAGATCGAGGTAAACCATGTTCTCGCCATTGATGCCGAGTCCCATGTCTACGCACACAGAGAAAATCTCACGGGTTGCGATGTCACGCGGCACCAGGTTTCCGTAAGCCGGGTATTTCTCTTCGAGGAAGTACCAAGGCTTACCGTCTTTATAGGTCCAGATCCGTCCGCCTTCACCGCGTGCCGATTCCGACATCAAGCGAAGCTTGTCATCACCTGGAATCGCCGTCGGGTGAATCTGGATGAATTCCCCGTTTGCATAATGAACGCCTTGCTGATAGACAGCGCTTGCTGCTGTACCGGTGTTGATGACGGAGTTCGTGGTTTTACCGAAAATAATGCCGGGACCACCGCTTGCCAGAATGACGGCTTCCGCTTTAAACGCCTTGATCTCCATCGTGCGCAGATCCTGGGCAGCAATACCGCGGCAGATGCCTTCGTCGTCGATGATTGCGTTCAGGAACTCCCAGTTCTCGTATTTCGTAACGAGACCGGCGGTTTCCCAACGGCGAACCTGCTCATCAAGCGCATACAGCAGCTGCTGACCTGTCGTGGCGCCAGCGAACGCAGTACGGTGGCGCTTCGTTCCACCGAAACGGCGGAAATCGAGCAGCCCTTCCGGGGTACGGTTAAACATAACGCCCATGCGGTCCATGAGGTGGATAATGCCAGGAGCCGCTTCACACATCGCTTTTACAGGTGGCTGATTCGCCAGGAAGTCGCCGCCGTATACCGTATCGTCAAAGTGCTCCCAAGGAGAGTCACCCTCGCCCTTGGTATTAACAGCTCCATTGATTCCGCCTTGCGCACACACGGAGTGAGAGCGTTTAACAGGTACAAGTGAGAATAGATGAACGTGAGCCCCGGCTTCTGCCGCTTTGATGGTTGCCATCAACCCGGCAAGGCCGCCGCCCACTACAATAATATTAGATGCCATTTTTCGTTCACTCCCTTAACTTAAGACTGTCTTAACTACATCGATCGCTGCTGTTGCCGCCGCTTGGAACTCAGAACTGCGGAATGCAGTCATAGCAAGAATAAACAGCACGCTCATCAGCACGAACAAGCCCATGCAGATGTAAGTAGATACCTTCTGCGCGCGCGGACCGACGGTGATGCCCCAGCTGACGAGGAACGCCCACAGGCCGTTTGCGAAGTGGAAGGTTGCTGAGACTACACCGATAACATACAGAATAAACAGCACGGGGTTGTTCATAATGTTGTGCATCGTGGCGCCCAGATCATCATGCGTGATTTTGCCGATGATGATTTGGAAACGCGTATCGTACATATGCCAGATAACGAATACAAACGTAATAACCCCGGTGACACGCTGGATAGTAAAGCGAATATTGCGCTCATAACTGTAGTTCCCTACGTTATTTTTGGCCTGATAAGCAATGTACAGACCGTAGATGCCATGATAAAACAATGGCAGCCAGATCAGGAACAGCTCGAGGAAAAAAACGAGCGGCATGCTGTTCAGGAAATGCACGGCCCCCTCAAAGCCCTTCTTTCCGCCCTCGAAAGCCTTAAAGTTGGAGATCATATGGCTGATCAAGAATGCTCCCAGCGGTATGACACCAAGTAAGGAATGTAGCTTTCTGGAATAATACCCTTTCATTAGTTGACGTTCCCCTTTCCAATGTGCAGCGTTTTCATTTTCAATCTTTCCTATTTTCAGAACAATTACACTTTCCCTGTCCTAAAGAGGTTGTTCAAAAAGCCCGCTTGGGATCGCGAAGTGAATCAAGAAGCCACTCGGCATCGAATCTTGAATTCAGCCGCACCTTCCGGTGCAGCGTACCCAAACTTCCAGCTGCGCACCTGACGTCCCTGGCTTCATCCAATCTAAGCGTTTTGAAGAAACGCACACCTACAGCACAAGCCTCAGTATTGAAAACCGACCTCTTTGAACGCGGACTCAAACCGTTTCAACGACAAAAAGCTGCCTATTTCTGCAATAGTGTGAACAACTTGTGTCATGTCTCATGTTACTCCTTTTTTCTTATAATGGAATTGCAATATAATTATTAATCGTTATAATCTATACGCATAAGCAATTATTTGCACGTATGTCTATTTTATATAGGAGGAATTTCATGTTCGAGGAACTGGACATGTTTGCCGTCGTTGTAGAGCAATCCAGCATTAATCAGGCGTCCAAACTGCTTAATTTGTCACAGCCAGCCCTGTCCAGAAAAATAGCGAAGCTTGAGGATCAGCTCGGACTGCAGCTTTTTAACCGCCGCGGCAAACGCCTGGAGCTCACCTCCATCGGTCAGATTGTGTACACCTTTGCCCTGGAGCAGCGGCAGCAGCAGCTCAAATTCATGCAGACTTTGGCCCATTACCGGGAGGGCGACCAAATATCGATCAATCTGGGTGCCAGCCTGACCACCCTTCAGACGACGCTGCCCCCGCTGGTCAATGCATTCATGGAGCGCCATCCTGCAGCCGAAATCAAGCTGATTACCAAAACCCATGAAATCGTTTCGTATGTAAGAGATAAGCGGGTGGATGTCGGCATCGTTGCCTCCTCAATCAACCAGCCCGGCCTAAACTGCATTCCGCTGTTTGATGACCACTTGGAGCTTGTCATTCCCTCATCGCACCCGCTGGCTGACATCGAGGACGTCGGAATTGAGCAGCTCCAAGGACTGCCAATGATTATCTTCTCGACCGGAACGTGGTACCGCAAGCTGACGGATGACCTGTTCCACCGCTGGGGCATTATGCCGGATATTCGAATGGAAATTGACTCCTTCGAGGCGATCGTCCGTTTGATTCCTACCTGCAAGGCGGCAGCACTTCTGCCCAAGTCGTACCTCCGTCCACAGTTATTATCCGATAACGGACTGGTCGACATTCATATTCCCGCACTCATCGAAACCCGTCGAACGACGTCGCTGATTTACGGCCAGGCCTCGGAGCTCAGCAAAGCGGCCAGCAGGTGGATTGACGAGACAGAGATTCTGTTCCGGAGACTGGAAGAGGAAAAATCAAAAAAACCTGACAGCGATCATAGCCGTCAGGTTTTTCTTCTATATTTATTTCTCAAGCATGTTCACGACTTCAGATTCAAAGCGGTCTACGTTATCATTGGATCCGATAACGACCATAATATCGCCCGAGTTCACCACGTCCATGGCGGTCGGAGCCACAATAATGCCGGTTTGCTTATTCAGGGCTACCACGCTTACGCCATAACGAACCCTCGTATTCAGCTCGCTCAGTGTTTTTCCGTCCATGCAGTCCGTAACCGTCATCTCCACAATCAAATAGTCCTTGGATAATTCGATATAATCAAGCAGGTTCGGCGTAACGAGCTGGTGAGCTACCCGAATGCCCATATCCCGCTCCGGAAAGATGACCCGGTCCACGCCCAGCTTCTCCAGAGCCCGGCCATGCAGGACCGAAATCGCCTTGGCCACTACCGTGGTAACACCAAGCTCTTTCAACAAGATGGCGGATAAAATACTCATCTGGATATCATTCCCGATTGCAACAATCCCACAATCGAAGTTGCGGATCCCGAGTGATTTAAGCACCTCTTCATCTGTAGCATCCGCGACCACCGTATGTGTTAGCAGCTCGCTCATATCCTCGACAACCTCTTCGTTCCGGTCGATGCCGAGCACCTCATATCCCTGTTCCATCAGTTCAAGCGCCAGGCTGGAGCCAAATCGTCCTAAACCGATAATTGCAAATTGCTTTGGTTTCATGTCTCTCCTATACTCCTTATCCAATAATCATTTTGCCTTCCGGATGACGATATAATTCTTTACCCTTTTTCGGCCCTAGTGCATAAGCAAGTGTCAGCGGACCCAATCGTCCTGCAAACATCGTAATACTGATCAATATTTTGCCGAACACGGTCAGATCAGGCGTTAAGCCCATCGAGAGCCCCACCGTACCGAACGCGGACGTTGTTTCGAACAGGATTTCCAGGAACTCCCCTTCCTCTGTCGTGGACAGAATCATGGAGACCGCAAGAACGAGCAGCAAGGCGAGAAGTGCGATGGTTAACGCCTTCAGTACCCGCTCCTGTGCAAGCCGATAACGGAACATGACGATGTCGTCGCGTCCCCGCATCATGGCGATGACCGCACCAACCATTATGGTAAACGTCGTTGTTTTGATACCGCCCCGGTTGATCCGGGAGATGCGCCGATAAACATGAGAATCACGATGAAAAACTGTGTGGCCTGCCTTAGGCCCGTAATATCTATAGTATTCGCACCCGCTGTGCGCGGCGTTACAGATTGGAACAACGCTCCTAAGAACTTCCCGCCCCAATTGAGGGAGCCGAGCGTTCGCGGATTGGTGAATTCAAATATGAGAATAACGATAAATCCGAGCAGCAGCAGCGCTCCTGTCATAGAGAGCACCACCTTGGAATGCAATGACAGTCTCCGCTGTTTCCGAAAGTCAATCAGATCAGACAATACAATGAAGCCAATACCGCCTGAAACAATCAAAAACATCACGACCACGTTTACCACCGGATCGTATACATACCCGGTCAAGCTTCGAAAATCGCCAAACAAATCGAAACCGCATTGTTGAACATGGTCACCGCATGAAAAACACCGTAATATATCGCTTTTCCGATCGGCATATCAAACGCCCACCGGATAGACAGCAGTACAGCGCCACAAGCCTCAATCACGAGTGAGTATAACAATACTCTGCGAATCAGCCTTACGATGCCTTCCATCGAGGATTGATTCATCGCCTCCTGCAGGACAAGACGATCCTTGAGGGAAATTCGCCGTTTGAGGACCAGGGCAAACAAAGTAGCCATCGTCATGAAGCCGAGCCCGCCAATCTGAATCAGCAGCATGATCACGATCTGACCGAAAGAACTGAATGTTGTCCCTGTATCCACCACAACCAGACCCGTTACGCACGTTGCTGATGTCGAAGTGAACAATGCATCAATAAATCCAAGCGGCTCGCGGTTCTACTGGAAATCGGCAGCATTAACAATGCAGCCCCGATGAAGATAATGGCCGCAAAACCAAGCACCAGAATCTGCGGCGGGGACAACCTGAGCCATTTTAATTTGGAGTTCAATCCGTCACCTTCTTAAAAAAGTCAAAGAAAAAGACACTGGAAAACGCAGTGCCCCTTACGGTCTGGTTCCTGTGCTGCAGCCTACGAGGTTAGCTGACGGATTCGGGCATTTCCACAGGTCGCCCTATTCATTATTCTATAGAATAATGAAATTCACCCCAATTACATGGTTCCCCCATTTTCAGTACGAAATTCGGCTGGAATATTCGGTTCCTTGAAGCATGATGTGATTATAACCCAATCCGGTACGTAACCCAACGCCGTTTTTCACCCAAAAGTCTTTAAAAGAGCTCGAATTGGGCATATTCAAGAATACAAGCGTATGGTTCTCTAACATTTTCGAAACCTTTCATTCATTTTCATCGTTTTATTTCATTATTACCAAATTGGGATAAGCTGCTTATCCCTTTCATATCTATGTTATATTGGCTCTATGCGTTCTTCATCAGGCAGCTCTAATACCCAGTGGAGTATCAACTTTCCAGAGGAGGAAATTCATGAATCGTGCAAGAGAGCCTTTGAGGCTGAAGCCCAACTTGAAGCAGCTCATCGCGCCTGCCGCAGTTGGCCTGATTTTGTTCCTGTTATTTCAGGTATTTCCATCAGCCAATACGGATTCTACCGAGATGGCCACTCCGGATATTATATCCAAAGCACAAGCCCAGCAAGCCGCTTCCAGGTTCGCACAGGAGCACTTGCAGTTCTCCGCTGCGGAAGCTGAGGAGACATTGATTACATATCAATCCAAATCGGAGCTTTACGGATATTTAGCGAGGGAAAAGAAACTCTCGGAGTACAACAAAACCTTTGAGGCCAAATATCCCTATGACGTATACCGCGTTCGCTTCAGCGAGCCGGGAGGCGATGCCCTCAATGTGGACGTGCATATGCAGAATTCCGGCATCGTCGGGTTCTCGTATGATTTTGCCCGCTCCAGTTATGACCGGATTGAACTGAACAAGGGTAAAGTGCAGAAACAAATGCTCCTTGTCGTAGAGGACGGCATGACTTTGGCCGATAAGCAGCAGCTTGCCGAGCCTTGGCTCAAGCGTGCAGGCTACGATATTTCGCATCTGAAGCTGGTTACGCGGGAAGGAGAACCCCGGCTGAAATACGTGGATCCGGAAACCAAGATCGGCGATTCCGTGCTGGAGCTGCGCTTCACCTTCGAGCACGGGAAATTACGCTCCTATGAGCCATCCTTCTCGATTCCGGCTGCGCATTCCGCTTATGTAAACAAGCAGACTCAAGATGCAACACTGCTAACGCTGGCGGGTTACGGTTTGTTTACCCTGATTCTTGGCATACTTGCCATTGTGTACAGCGTGAAGACCAGAGCCTACACCTCGTTTAAACGCGGCTTGTTCCTATCGGCGCTGCTATTCGTTATTCAAATGCTGAATACGTACAATCTGGTACCCGTGTTCAAATCCGAGGGCATGTCTTCCACCGGCATTCTCGGCATGATGATATTCTATGCGGTTTATTCGCTTATCTTCTCCGCGCTGCTCTACTTCTCCTTGGTCGGAGGCAACGGGCTGTGGCAAAAGAAGACGGCCTCAACCCATGGCCGCGGGCCAAGGAAGCCGGGTATGGACGTTATGTGCTGGATAGCATGAAGCTGGGGTATATGTGGGCGTTCATTCTGCTCGGGGTTCAATCTGTGATCTTTATTGTTCTTGGCCTTACCTTGAATACATGGTCCACAACCGATGCCACGCAATCGCCATACAATATGCTGTATCCATGGCTGTTCCCTTTGATGGCCTGGTTTGCAGGCATATCGGAGGAAGCCGTATACCGCTGTTTGGTATCAAAATGCTGAAGAAAATCGTTCGCAATACCTTTGTGGCAAGTTTGATCACCTCGCTCATCTGGGCGCTGGGGCATACGCTTTATCCGATATACCCCGTGATCTCGAGGCCTATCGAGCTGGTCATCATCGGATTGCTGTTCAGTTACATCTTCTTGAGATACGGGTATCTCGCGGCCATGTTCTCCCACGTCATCTTCAACAGCATTCTGATGGGCCTCAGCCTCATTATGCTCAAGGATACCGCTAACTTGCTGATCGGGGTGTTCTACATGGTGCTGCCGGGAATTGTTGCTTATTTGATATACCGTTTCAATCCGACAAAAAGAGAAGCCGTATGTTACGACTCCTCCTCACGAAGTGCATTAAGAATTTGCGTTGCTAATTTTTCACCTATGGAAAGGGGCTTGAAGTCTTCGACTGAAGCCTCTTTTATTTTTTGACCGAGCCAAAATGCTTCAGCAGCAGCTTGCGGCGCTTCTCCCCTATGCCGGGAATGGAATCGAGCTTCGAGGATACCATCGATTTGCCGCGTTGATCGCGGTGGAAGGAAATCGCAAAGCGGTGAACCTCATCCTGGATGCGCTGCAGTAAATAGAACTCCTGGCTGTCCCGTGGCAGTGTTACTCCCGGTGGATCTCCGATCATTAACTGCGCCGTTTTGTGCTTGGCGTCCTTCACAAGCCCGCATACCGGGACAAACAGTCCCAGCTCATTCTCCAATACATCGATGGCCGCAGAGATTTGTCCCTTGCCTCCATCAACCACGATAAGGTCGGGAAGCGGCAAGTTCTCCTTCAAGACGCGCTCGTACCGCCGCCGAATCACTTCACGCATCGTATCATAATCATCCGGTCCCAGGACGGTGCGGATTTTGTATTTGCGGTATTCCTTTTTATCCGGCTTCCCATTGGTGAATACCACCATGGCCGATACCGGATTGCTCCCTGTATGTTCGAGTTGTCAAATGCTTCAATCCGGTTGAGCGACTGGAGTCCAATCACTTCACCCAGATTAGCCGCCGCAACCGAGGTGCGTTCTTCATCGCGCTCGATCAACCGGAACTTCTCGTCCAGGGAAACCCTCGCATTATCCGATGCCATGCCCACCATCTGTTTCTTCAAGCCCCGCTGCGGCACGTGTACCTTCACTCCAAGCCATTCCTGCAAGGCGGCAGCCCCGCCGGCATCCACGATACCCTCTGCCTCCGCCTTCTCCTCTTGAGCCTGGACTAAGGCTTCCTGCAGCTCTTCCGCAGAACCTGCAGTTGGCTGGCTCGCCGAATCCGCGGCATTCTCCTTGCCCTGTACGCTTTCAGCTTCGATAACGGTTCCCGTTGCGGTTACTGAACCAGCAGCTTCCTCTATCAACAGAGGGCCAGGGAGCAAAATTTCTTGCGGCAGTGCAGGATTGTCGCTGTAATATTGGGCAATAAAAGACATAAAGTCACTGTGCGCATCCCCGTAGAACGGAAAGACGGATTTGTTGCGCTGCACCATTTTCCCCTGCCGCATGTACAGAATCTGCACACACATCCAGCCTTTATCCACAGCATAACCGAATACGTCGCGGTCCCGTGTATCCGTGGTCGTAATCTTCTGCTTCTCCATTAAGGTATCGATATGGATGATCTGATCCCGCAGCTCTTTGGCACGCTCAAAATATAAATCCTCCGCGGCCTCCTGCATTTTGCGCTGCAATTCCTTCTTGATCTCTTCATGTCCGCCGTTCAGAAAAGAGTTAATCTCGTTTAATCTGCTCATACGCGGAATTCGGCACTTCCTTCACGCATGGAGCCAAGCATTGCCCCATATGATAATACAAGCACACTTCTTTAGGCATGACACCGCATTTGCGCAAAGGGTACATCCGGTCCAGCAGCTTTTTGGTCTGCTGTGCCGCATACGCATTCGGGTAGGGGCCAAAATATTTCGCTTTATCTTTAAGCACCCTTCGGGTCACTTCCAGACGAGGATGCTCTTCATTCGTAATTTTAAGGTATGGATAGGTTTTATCATCCTTCAGCAGCACGTTGAATCTGGGCTGATGTGTTTTGATCAGGTTGCACTCCAGAATGAGTGCTTCCATGTTGCTGCCTGTCACAATGTATTCGAAATCGCGAATTTCCGAAACGAGCATTTGGGTTTTTCCGTTATGGCTAAGTAAAATAAGAGCGCACCCGATTCTTCAGCACCTTGGCCTTGCCCACGTAGATAATCGTTCCATCCTGATTTTTCATCAGGTAACAGCCGGGCAGATCCGGCAGTAATGCCAGCTTATGGCGAATACTCTCAAGCGCCTTCTCCTGCTCCTGCAGCTGTTTAGCAAAATCGTCCATGCTTTTCCTCCTCTCCAAGGAGATTATATATTATTAACCATAAATATAAACCATTATGAATAACCACACAAAGCGCCTTCGGGTTTATACCGAAGGCGCTGTATGAAAGCGGATTTCAGCTGATGCCAAACCACGCTTATTGATGTTTTGCAATAATGCCTTTCAAGGCTTCCTTGGAATTCAAACCAACCACTTTATCGACAGGCTGGCCGTCTTTAAAGAAGATCATGGTCGGAATGCTCATCACGCCAAAGCGTGCTGCGGATTCGGATTCTCATCCACGTTCACCTTTGCGATTTTCACATCATCACCGAGTTCTGAAGACAATTCGTCCAGAATCGGAGCAAGCATTTACAAGGGCCGCACCACGGCGCCCAAAATCAACTACAACCGTTCCTTCGCCTTCAACTTCATTCACGAAGGTTTGGTCGGTAACATTGACGATAGCCATTGTATTCTCCTCCTCACAGGATAAGATCGGGTATAGTGCAAATCATAATTGTCGAATGGGTCGACGAATTTAGTATACCACAATCGGCCCGAAAAAGTGAAATATACTCACCTAAAGAAAGAGGATTTCACGGGATTTTTATGCAATCTTTACAAATGATTTGCGCATTGGGTATACTACTAGTAACAAGTCGGGTGACTGTCAAGTTTTCGTGTTCACACGACATGTTCACCTTTTGAGGAGGCAAGCACCATGGATGTAAACGTACGCGTTAACGATCCACGGGAGCACATCAATGAAGAACCACGCAATGACTTTGGCGATTTGATGATGGGCTTCGTGGGGATGTTCGGTTTCATGACCATCATCTTTTTCGGATTCGTTATTATCAAGTTCCTGGTCGGCTAATTGATGATTCCTTGTGCAGCATTAAAGTCTGATCCCGCCGCGTTCTGTACGCTAACGGGATCAGACTTTTACGATTTCCGGGAAGTTTGTTCATGATAAAGATGTGACCGCCGCAATCGATCTAAAATTTACCTCGCTGGTTCTCGCCGAATAAGTGGACCACATCCACAAAAGGCGCAATCCGATTCATCAACCGCTGCCCCTTATGGGCTTCTTCGCCGTCCTTGCTTGTGAAGCTGAGATGCTGCTCAAGTCCGTCGAGCGGATAGTTTGACGTATAGAAGGTCGGCAGTAGGTTCATCCGGAAATTCAGGATGGAACCAAGGACATGATCCCGAACCCACGGATTCAAGTTCTCCGCACCAATGTCGTCAAAGATCAGCAGATCGCAATGCTTCATGGTCTCCACCATTTCCTTCAGCTTCTGTCCATCCTGCATCATGGTCTTCAGATCCTCCACGAAATCAGGCATGTACACAATAACGCCCGAGTGGCCCACCTTCGCGAGCTCATGCATCAAATACCCCATCAGATAGGTCTTCCCGGTGCCAAACGAACCGGTAAGATACAGCCCTCGCGGAGACAAGCCGTTCTCCTTGGTATCCCGGATATATTTAAAGACCTGATGAACCGCAGGTGCCCGCAAACGGTCCTTTGCCATAATCTCCATATTGTTATAACCTTCGTTCAAGGCATGCTCATCCACATAAAAGCTGCGAATCCGTTTCTTGATCTGGTCCTCGCTGGTCTTTGCAATCTGCAAGGAACAAGGAGCCTTCCGCTCATAAATTTCTACCGTTCCATTCACCCGCTGAATATCCAGCTTGCTGATATGCCCCTGGAAATCATTTGGACATCGGTCCAGCCCCGGACACGACTGGCAATGGGCCTGGTCCCCGCATATTGATACAGTTTACTTAAATTTAAGCGTATGACCCGATCATCGATTTCCGGGAATTCGCTCCGCAATGCTTGTATCAGAGGATTCTTGAGTAAATCCTCCGTAATCTGCTCGGTTCTGCGCCGAAGCGCAGGACTTTTCATACTCTCCAGCAGTTCACCAAGGGACTCCATCTCTTTTTCCTCCTCTCATGAGCGGTATCTTATTACCCGCCCTTCTTATTGCTAACTTGCATTTCTGCCGCAAATCGCATCATTTCTTCGAACTCCTCATCCGATACGGCCTCACCCTGATCGGACTCCAGCGCCACCGGGATTTCCGGCTTCACCTTCCCGCCCTTAGCGTATGTACGCGTACGTTGCGTGGTTGCCTTCTGTTTGCCTTTCATCTTGGCTTGATCACGTATATATTGAACAGCTTTCTCGTAGCTGTTAACCTGCTTCAGCAGCATGTTGGAAGCGATCGCTTCCACAAAATTGCGGTTGATCCGCTGCTCGCCGCCTGCGGCAATAAGCGACATTAAATAATGAATGAGCACGTTGATGACTTCGCCCGGCAGTTTGTAGCTCAGATCAATCTTTTCAAAGATATCCAGGAACTGTGCAGGAACGGAGCCTGGAAAGAACGTCTGCAGCAGCCGGGTATAGGGTTCGTTGCGAAGCATCATATTATATTGGTGTATATCACATTTCGATTGGAACTGGGCTGGAACCTCCACATAAAATTCCGTCTGTACCGCATGCTCCTGTACGGGCTCGTCCGGATCGGCTGTCATCTCCTGATGGAGAGCGATCACTTTGCCTGCCGTAATCTGCCGCTTCTCCTGCATCTTCATTCCTTGACGGAAGTGAAGGCTTGCCTTGTGCTGCAGATCATCCAGCACGACCTCGCCATGCTCGGTAAATATGCCGTCCTCGTCCAGCAGTAAGCACAAGTCCTGCGTGCTCAGATCGTATTTGCGCACAACGTAATTCACAATGCCCATTTGCTCGTGATCATAGCGGAGCCGCTCCACAAAGACCCGATTGCGGGATTCACGCGGGAAGCGAAGAATGATGTCGGCATAATTCAGGCCATCCCCTTGCGGATTCGGCGGCACGATGGACTTACGCGACACCGCGACCTCCTCCAGCGCTTGCTCCAGCTCATAATCAATAACGTGCGTGTTCAACTCAAAAATATCATAAAAGGGAACCGAAATGTTCTCCTTGTTTAAGGAAATACCGGACCATTCAAGAGGCTCCTTGCTCCACAGCTCTTCCCTTAGCGACAGGACGGCGAATTTCCCCACCTTGTCCCGAAGCAGCAGTGTCAGATGCTGTGTGTTGAAGAACTCCGCCGGACTGAGCGGCGCCTGCAGCTCATATTCATATACATGGTCATCCGTTTCCGGGACGAACATCCGGCTTGTCTGCAGTAACCCTACCGCTTCAAGCTTGGAGGTTTGTTCAATGAGATAACGGCGTCCTTTTTCACTAGGATCAAGTCCCAGGGTCAGGAATAATCGTCGCTGCTGTTCAATGGCCGAATAACCCACCTTCTCCATAGGTACATGGGAAACGAGAAGACGGTACAGACTGACCGCAAACGCACCAACCATCGGTTGATAAATCGAACCAAGCATTTTGTCATCCAGGCCGCTTAAACAGAAGTCACGGTATACGCAGTAACGGTGGTTCTCGGTAAAATGTAAAAAATTAGTCATGCGCATCGTTTATGCTCCCCTGTCGCCCAAAAATAGACTTCCTCTATTCTATCATAAATCCGAAGATCAGAAGTCGGTTCTTTCGCATCAAAAATTATGGAATTCGCATATTCACGCTTTGCATGGTTCCACAAATAATAAATGACGGCCCCGGGTATTGAAGAGCCGCCATTAACACTACATTCAATTTGCGCCAAGCGCACTAAAACATTCTAAAGCCTTTAATACGCAATGTCTTAATGGTCCATCCGCTCAAATAAGCACCGATCAGACCTGCAACCCCGTTAAGTAATCAACCAGTTGGAATGATCCGACGTGAGTCCAGAACGACATTTGGCCCCGATCCCACAAGCTGTATACAACGACTGGCAAGATAACAATCACAAACAAAAAGCATGGAAACCAAGTCGTTTTCATCAACATATTCAGGATAAAACCGATACCGAACATCATGACAAAAAACAAAATCATCAGCACGAGCACAGGAATAAATTGAAGCATGATCGCTGTTTTCACCTCTTCTTTATCACCTACGCATAGCAGCTATTCTACAATATTGCAGCAAGAAACAGCACACCAAGCTTTAGCTAATAGCTAGTTTACTAAAAATCATGTCACAGATCAACGAACAATCGTGAATACATTGTGTCATCGTTTGCCCTTCCGACCACGCTTACAGTACAATGAAGGGAGTTAATGCAAGCGGTTATCCGCTTCAATGATAACGAACATAACGTTTAGGAGTGATTACATGAACGAAGCTGCAATGACGCTGGAGGGCTGGTATGCGCTGCATGATTTCCGTACCATCAATTGGTACCTGGAAAGCTGCAGATGAAGAAGTACGCGCTTTTGCACTGGACGAGCTGAATGCGTTCCTTCAGGAATGGGATGCCATCGAAGCCGCTAAGCAAGGCAGCACCGCTGTATATACGATCGTCGGCCAGAAAGCCGATTTTGTATTCATGCATTTGCGCGAGACGCTGGAAGATCTAAACGCGATAGAGAATGCCTTTAACAAAACGACGTTTGCGCAGTTCACCACCAAGGCTTATTCCTATGTAAGCATTGTTGAGCTGAGCAACTATCTGGCTAAGCTCTTCCGATGAGGATCCGATGCAGAATCCGCATGTTATCGCTCGTCTGAAGCCAGCCCTGCCTAAATCGAAGCATATTTGCTTCTATCCGATGAACAAAAACGAGACTTGTCGGACAACTGGTACATGCTGAGCATGGATGACCGTAAATCCATGATGAAGAGCCATGGGATGATTGGCCGCGGCTACGCAGGCAAAGTAAAACAAATCATTACGTTCTGTAGGACTCGACGATTGGGAATGGGGCGTAACGCTGTTCAGCGATGAAGCCCTTCAGTTCAAAAAACTCGTGTATGAAATGAGATTTGACGAAGTGAGTGCACGTTTTGGCGAGTTCGGTCCTTTCTATGTCGGCAACCTGCTTGACCAGGCTTCATTTACCGATTTGATGAAGGTATAACTCCTTCTAACACATAGATAACATGTACAAAAAAGGGATGCTCTCTAATTCAGGAGAGCATCCCTTCTTCATTCATTATCGTCTTCCTCATCTTGTTCTTGCTTGCGCAAGGTTTCAAGATATTCCGCTGTCGCCCGGTCGCGGGCACGTCCTTTATCCTTTAGCCGCTCGATGGCAGGAAGAATAAGAATGTCGACTTCCTGCTGAATCGTATACGCAAGATCGTATTGATCTTGCGACTCCAGATAGGAGCCAACCTCCATTAAGGCGTTGTAACGATCCAGCTCATCTCTTGTGAGCAGCCCCGTACTTGAACGCTGCAGTGTCTCATTTACAGAAACCTACCTTTTTCAGGACGAGCGGAATCCCCCGATAATAAAGAGGTAGCGGAGATCAACCAATTTTTCAGCTGAGCCGCTTTCCAGCCCTGATATTTCTTATCCCCGACAACAGCAATGCCTTCACCTCGGCCGAGGGAGGCTACCGTGCCTTTATTACTGAACTCGAACTTGCGCATTGACTTGTCCCTAATCGCCGCAACGATATTCTGGGCGCAGCAAACGCCCTGCTGCATCGCCATCTGGGCAGTCGGCGGATAAGGACGGCCTTCCTCATTAAAAATCAGGGAGTTATCGCCGATAATATAAATATTCTCATACCCGGGAGCACGCAGATATTCATCGACCTTCACGCGGCCTCTCATCGTTTCGAAGCCTGCTGCTTCAACCAAGCGATTGCCGCGGATACCGCCATCCATACCACTGTTGCCGCTCTGATCTCTTCACCGTTGTTCAGCACGACGCCGCCCGGCAGGCATTCCTTGATGGCAATGCCCATTTTGAAGGTTACGCCCTTCTTCTCGAGAACGTTCATGGCGTACTCCACCAGCTCCGGTGCAAATCCCGGAAGAGCAGCTGGCGCGGCTTCTACGTTATAGATATTCACCAGTGTCGGATCGACATCATATTCCTTGCACAATCTCGGAATGCGGTCCGCCAGCTCGGCTACAAACTCGATGCCGCTGAAACCTGCCCCGCCCACAACAAAGTTAATGCGCTCTTGCGGTCTGCGCTCATTCTTATATAAAGCAAATTGATACTCAATATGCTCACGAATCAATCGGACCGAGTTGATGCTTCGGATGGTCATCGCATGCTCGGCGAGCCCTGGAATACCAAAGGTTTCCGGTTCCCCTCAAGCCCGATGACTAGGTAGTCGTAAGATAAAGTGCCATCTTCTAGAATCACCTTCTTGTCGTGAAGACGGATCTCCTGCACCGAGGATTTGACCAGATCGATTTTAAACTCGTCAATCAGCTTCGAAATGGATACCCGGGTGTTCTCAATGCTGTCTGTTCCTGCTGCTTAAGCATATGCAAATGCGTTGTAATATAATGATAATCATGGCGATTCACCAATGTAACATCGGCCTCATTATAATTCAGCTCTTTTGCAGCCGCTGCGCTGTCAATATGCCCCCGTAACCCGCGCCAAGGATTACGATCTTCGGTATGCTGCTCATTCTACTGCTCCTTCCAGCTTACTCTTTATATATACAGTATGGTACACATGTTAACATTCTGTGAATTACACCCAAAAAGAGAAGAGCCCTTATCAGAGCCCGTTTCATCATTTGACCTGATTATCCATTTTTGTTCAAAAACAGCTGTCATTCTGCGGTTTCCGTACAGTTGCTACTATTATCAAAATATATTGCAACCCTGTAATGAACACAAGTTATCACGTTAATCATATGCATAAACCATGCAAATATCAAGATTTTTTGCCATTTAATATGCAAATTTATCCACCATTTATACCCTGACATACTAAGTAAGCGCAAACATTCCAATGTTAGGTATTTTAGCTCAATTCTCGTCTTTTCATGCTGGTTCGGGGCGATTATAATAGGTAAGGAATTCATGAATCAGCTTAATCCAGGCAAGAACGTCTGTCTGATTCGAATATAATCTCATTTTATGGAGGTGCTTACCGCATGACAACGATGCCACAAGACAACAACATGACGGATCTTTTGATTATCGGTGGCGGACCTGCCAGCATGTTTGCTGCTTTTACGGCGGAATGCGCCAAGCTTCGGTAAAACTTATCGAGAGCATGCCTCAACTCGGAGGTCAACTGGCTGCGCTGTATCCGGAAAAATATATTTATGACGTAGCAGGCTTTCCGAAAGTGACCGCTCAGGAGCTTGTGAACAATCTGTCCACACAAATGGAGCTCTTTCAAACGGATATTCGTCTTGAAGAAAAAGTCCAGGCTGTGGAAAAGCTCGAGGAACGTCATTTTGTCGTGAAAACCGATCTGGGTGAACACCATGCCAAAGCCGTGATTATCACAGCAGGTGTAGGTGCGTTCCAACCCCGTCGTCTGGAAGTTGAAGGTGCCGAGAAATACGAGAAGAGCAACCTTCATTATTTCGTGAACGATCTCAGCCGCTTCAAGGGCAAGAAGGTTCTCATTAGCGGCGGCGGCGATTCCGCCGTGGACTGGGCACTCATGATCGAACCCATTGCAGAGCAAGTCACCCTGGTTCACCGACGCGACAAGTTCCGTGCTCACGAGCATAGTGTCGAGCAGCTGCTGGCATCCAAGGTGAACATCATTACACCAACAGAAATCACCGAATTGTTTGGTGAGGAAGCCATCACCAAGGTTACCCTTTCCCATATCAAGACCAAGGAAACGCAGGAGATTGAAGTGGACGATGTGATTGTCAACTTCGGATTTGTCTCTTCCCTCGGTCCAATCTCCGAATGGGGCATTGCGATTGAAAGCAACTCCATCGTTGTGGATTCCCGCATGGAAACCAGTATTCCCGGAATTTTGCGGTAGGTGATATCACCACCTATCCGGGCAAGGTTAAACTGATCGCCGTCGGATTTGGTGAAGCGCCTACCGCTGTGAATAACGCCAAGGTATACTTTGATCCTGAGGCCAGACTCGCTCCGGGCCACAGCAGTAACATGAAATTATAAGGTACATGACTTCGACTTCATATAGAACGTTATTATAGAAAAAGGTATCTTCGTTCTGAAGGGCTTAAGCCCGGCCCAGAATCGAAGATACCTTTTCTATTTCGTCAAAGCCTATGTAGAACTTGGTTGAAAGCTCCCACATTATATACGTATCATGTCGTAAGTTATCTGCTCTATATACGAAAAATCTGATTAATGCAGGATGCTGCCGGAATCGGTGTCCAAGTTCCGTTTATGAATTTCAGCTAATAGTAGAGTGATGAACTCTCGCTCCAACTTCAATTCAACAGCCATATGATAGGAATCGAGAAGCATCTCATCCGTCAACATAGCCATCCCTCTCACACCCCTTCCTCAAATTTCCTGAATCTATCATATCAGACATACTAAAGCGGAACAACTGTTCGCTTATCCACAGCCTTCTGTGGAAATCCTGTGTATAATTTGTTGGTAAGTGTAAAAACAGGGTCATATCAAAGTGGATTATGGGGATAAATGTTATACACAGGATTTGGAACAACTCTACTATAAAAAAAATAATCAATTATTATATCGGAAACTTGTGGTTATTTTTTAATTACCCTATTAAAAAATCATATAAACGAATATCAGGGGAATAACGAACAAAAAATCAGCTTGGTCTTGTATTAACTTCCAAAATCCAAATCTTCCCTTCGTTGTCCAGACCGTAATCAAACCCCAGTTCCCCGATTCCCGGAAAGCGTGATTCCATTATTGAAATACACTGCCTGGTTACACGACGCATTTCATTTCGCTTTTCCCTTGCATTGATATGGGGCAGCGACAACCGAAGCGCGTGGCGACACCGAAGCAGCGTTCCCCCTTTGCAAATATTCGTAACAAACAGCCCCGGGCTGGCGAGCCGCCCAAGCATTGCTTTGAACTCCCATCTCCCTCTCTCCTTAACCACCTTCACCCGGTAATCCAGTGGACGCCCATGGATTTTAGCCAAATGAATGCCCTGCTGAATCATGTAACGCCGTTTCAGTTTCATTCTGCCCAGTATCTGCAACAGGGAATTCAATGTATCTGCATGAACCGTACGTCTCTTATGGGTTACCAGGTACCCCGTCCCGTCTTTCTGTATTCGGATGACTCCGTTACCATAAGTACCTACAATCGGCTTGATCACGACCATTTCGTGTTCCGCCAGCATTGAGACCAGGGTATCCCCTCCATACGACTCGGTAGCCGGAATGTAGGAGCAACCTGCGGATCGGTCAGCAGTGCCTCCGTCTTTAGCCACTTGCTGGCCAGCTGTCTTCCCGCCATGCTGCTTTCGCCTCCTTTTATTCATGACATACGTTATTCTATTCCCGTATCCGCGCTTTTTCTTGGATGATTGTCCGTGAGAGTATGCCTAATAATTTGTCTATCCGGTGTTGTCGCGATGGCTTCCCTTTCCAAATGAGGTGATCTATCGTATAGTAAGAAAAGAGCTTTGTCCGTAATAAATCCATCACGCTTGGATAACGATAAAGGAGGCTTTGTCACCTTGGCAGAGTTGTTTGAAGTATTGTACTGGATTGCCATTGTCGGCATGTCCGTTGCCCTTGCAGCCATCACCGTTCTTATCTTTGTCATGGGCTTCAAGTTCATCAAAGACAAGCGCCGGGTACTCGGAGCGGGCTGTATCGTCTTTTCGCTTGTGGCAGTAGGTATGATTGTGCTGATGCTGAACGACACCTTCTTCTTCCCGGTATGATCGGTTAAGGAGAACATAAAAAATGCAGCTTACCACCTCTATGTCGGGCGGGCTGCATTTTTTGTTATGTGCCTCTGAATCATGGCCTGAGTTTCTTCTTCATCTATATATATGTAGGAAGCGGCGGCAGGTGTTACACAAAAAGACCGCTGCGACGAGAAACGTTGCAACGGTCCTATTCTCATTGGATGTTACCGTAATGGTTTCATCACCCTTCTCAATTACAATTGCCTCAAAAGAGTCCACTGAAAACACAGGAGGTATAAAATGTTACAAAAGAAAACGTCATTAATCTTAACAGCTATTATTTCGTTAGTATTATTGTTCTCCTCAAGTGTATACGCTTACGTACCTTTAAAAACTGGGTATTTGTCACCAAGTATAAGGTTTGCCCCCAGGGTTTACCTTCACAGTATGAATCGGCCCTCATCAGCGCTGCGGCTTTCTTGGAATGCGGCTTCTACTAAAGTGTATATTAGCCGAGATGCTAACGCTGATAATACTGTTATAATGGGTAATTTATCCGATACTCAAATTTTTGGAAGCTACACGCCACAGTTTTTAGATAGACATGGTCAAGCTTCTCAATTTCAGATTTGGATCAACCAAACTGCAGTAGTTAATCAAACAACTCTAGGGAAGGATTTTTGGAATGTTGCTCAGAGTATATTCGCTCATGAATTGGGCCATGCATTGCATATAGGTGACCTCAGATCAGGCGATGTACTAATGAATCAGCTTAGAGATCGAAATAAAATAGTTAAACCTCAACCAGATGATATTAATGGTGTAAACGCTTATGTTTACCCTAAACAATAAGAATGGGGGAGAATCCATGAAAAAACAAACTATGAGATTTCGGAGGGGTCACGCGTCAGAGGCATGCGGCAGGAAAATCGCGCAAACTCACAATAAATCACAACGTATAAATCGCCCTTCCGTAGATCCGCTCATTTTCGACCGTAATCTGCTAATGTCGTCCGTGTCGTTAGGACCGCAATATTCCGACTATTTGTAACGCTGCGTAAACGTGCTCAATCCAAGAACCGGAAGAGAAACGATCAGAACAAGCAAGATACTTCGTTAGGCAGTATAATTTGCTTGATCCCGGCGGCTTACGGAACGATGTTTCGATCTAGGAGAAAATGTGCATTGGAGTGTTGATTCAGTCATACAACGAGGGGAAACCTAATAATCATAAGTCGTTAAAACTACACGAACTAAGGATCGGATGAGAGATACAGGACACGTAATTCTTTGCCGAAGCAAAGGTATAGTGAACAATAGTGAAAATTAAAAATTATAAATTTATACTGATCTGTGAAATAATATCAATTAGAATGGAAGAAGGTCCTTATACCTCAAGAGGGGAGGAAGATAATGTTTATTGATAAGTTGCTAGGAGTTTGCGGAGGATTGTGTAGCGTTGTGATTTATATTATCGTTTGTTTTTTCAACCCTACCGAAATGTTGAATTGGGGTACTATTACGATCTTACTCTTTATGTTATTTATCCCTGGTTGTTTGGCAGTTTTTTCAGCCATAGCACGTAGAAGAGGACTCATGCTAATTTCTATAGTTTGGTTGATACCTGTGGCTCTTTATTTCTCTGGGGAAATGGAGTATATAGATATACGTGGATTATAATCGTGTTGTTATCTGTTAGCTTTATCTTAATGAACTTTAAGAAACCGACTACCCATAGTAGGTAGTCGGTCATTTTCACTTAATATATTTCGATTGTACTCCATAACAATAGTTCGCCTTCACCAGTTATGTCCTGAATCGCATCATAGTCAAACCCAGCATTGTTTTCTCCCCAAACATAGACATTGTGAGTAACCCATGTTCCTTTATTATGGTCACCAAAATCATAATTATGAAAACTCCCATATGCTGCTTGTCCTACTGCAGTGCCATCTTGCCTATCATTTCTCCATGATTGTTCAAGATCAACGTACCAATTAGTTTTGAGTGGAGAATTTTTAACAGCCCAAGTTGCAGATCCGCCAGTACTATAAGCAGGATACCCATTCTGTGAATACCAGTATAGCAGAGCTTTTGTATAGACAATATCCCAATTCGCGGGATCTTTTGTTAACAACTTAATTTGCTTGTTCCACAAGGGAGCGAAAGGCTCAATCGTTTTTGGTATTTGGGGTCATTAGACAGGTCAGTTCTGATAACGTTATATGTATTATTCTCGGAGTTCACTTTAATGTCTAATCGAACTGGGTTATCAGCAGCATTACCTGAGCCACTAAAAATCCTTCTCTGTGTTCCATCAGAAAGTTGTTGAATGGTCACCTTCAAACTCTCATTCTTTTCTACCGATGACAGAATAGTCTCCTTAACAACAGCCTTTGGACTTTCTTTTTCTTCTTCTGCAGACGCTACTCCAGAAAATAAACCAGCTACTAGTGTCAGAGAAAACAAAATACTTAATACCCTTCTTTTCTTCATTGTTACCTCTTCCCATTTCAAGATTTAATTACCTTTATATAGTAATATATGTATATAAAATGTGTCTATAAATACTAATAAATTATTTTTCTTTATTGATAGAATATTCATATAATCGTGTAGCCATTTAACGAAGTATCCGTAATGCTTCTCATAATCCTTTATCGTACGATCACGCAAACCCTCCGCCTTCTTCTCGCTGATTGCCATGTCGAGCGCTTGCTTAAACGTTAATTGCGAATAACTCTTATCAATATTGATTCGTTTCGTGCGCTTTTTTAAAGACATAAAAACGACCTCCATAACGGTTATTTACCGTCATAAAGGCCGTGATCCACAATCATGGCGCCTATGCTTCCGCAAGGCACATCCGGAACCGTCAACGCTGAAAACCGCTTCTTAACAAGGCTCCTCGCTCGGTTTGCCTGCGTCTTCTCGCGTGCGGAACGACGAACCGCAGCCGCAAGTAACCGTAGCATTCGGGTTGTGAATGGTGAAGCCATGCGGTCATGCCGGATTCTTCAAAATCAATCTCAAGACCGTTCAGGTATTTCAGGTCGTCCTTCTCAACGACCACCTTCATATCCTGCAAGTCCATATATACGTCTGCTTCCGTTTCACTGTCATCAAAGCCCATTGCATATGAAAAACCACTGCAACCGTAAGCAGTGACACCCAATCGAAGGAACATATTGGGCGTTTCCTGTTCAGCAAGCATTTCTTTCAACCGTTCTGCAGCCGTTTCGCTGATTGTTATCATAGGTCACCCTCCTTTTCGTTCACCCTTTAAGTATACTCCTCTTCGCGAATTCGCTCAAGGTTCTTATGATGGTCATTTTGCCATATGAACAATTACCTGTTTTCAATTCCTCTATTTGTATTGCTACCCCGAGGGGTCAGGTTTATAATAGGGAAGGAACATGGGCGGCAACTGTTGGATAATTGTCACATCCCCCGGCTTAAATGCGGCAAAGGTTATGGCTGGTCCACAGTTGTATATTTTTCACAAACTCCATTAATTATTCAGCCCATTATGGATGCAGCAGTTATACCATTATAGACGGACCGTTCCCTACGGGGAGTGATCCACTTTATGATCACTTGGCTGCTGAATGTTCAGACAGATCAAGTGTGAACAGGAGGATTGAACATGTCCACGATTGTAACACCCTTTACCGATCAGAGAATGGCCGAAATCGTTGCCAAAGTCCGAAGCGGCGAACGCCTGAATCTCGAAGACGGTGTGTATTTGTACCAAACCGATGACCTGCTGACCCTCGGGCAGCTGGCTAATGAGGCAAACCTGCGCAAGAACGGGAAAAAGTATACTTCATCGAGAACATGAGTCTCTATTTCACGAATGTATGCGAATCCCACTGTGCGTTTTGTAATTTCCGGAAGGATCAAGGCGAGGAAGGCTCCTATACCCTATCCGGTGCTGAGATGATTGAATATGTGGAACAGCATATTCATCCAGGAGTTCGAGAATTCCACATCGTTGGCGGACATAATAATCATGTGCCTTTCCAGTACTACGTAGATTCCCTGAAGGCATTGAGCGAACGTTTCCCGGAAGTGACCCTGAAAGCCTACACCGCGGCAGAGATCGAGTTCTTCACCCGGATCAGCGGGCTTAGCACGAAGGAAGTACTGCAGGAACTGCAGAAGGTAGGTCTTCAATCCTTGACAGGCGGCGGTGCCGAGATTTTATCGGACCAATACCGTCAGAAGATGAAGGTGGATAAAGCCAATGTGGATCAGTATCTCGATGTTCACCGTACTGCACACAAGCTTGGCATGAAGACCCATACAACCATGCTGTACGGATCTATTGAGAGCCATGAGGACCGTATCCGCCATATGCTGCAAATCCGGGATCTGCAGGATGAAACCAATGGATTCATGGTATTTATTCCACTGTCCATGCAGCCTAAGAATAAAAATGCGGGCATTATGCGCCGGAACTCGGCTTACGAGGATCTCAAAACCATTGCCATCAGCCGCTTGATGCTCGATAATATCAACCACATCAAAGCCTATTTCATTAATATCGGAGCACAGTTGACTCAAGTGGCGCTTAGCTTTGGCGCTTCCGATGTGCATGGTACCATCCTGAAGGAACGCATCAGCCATGCTGCAGGAGCTTTAACACCGGAGGGATTGACACGCAAAGAGCTTGTGTGGCTTATCAAAGGCGCTGGCCGCATTCCGGTTGAAAGAGATACATTCTACAACGAGATCAAGGTTTACGAATAACCCTTATCAGCAGCGATGAATACAAGCAGACGTTCCAAAAACGGAAAACAGGTTAAAGAGATAATATAGCGTGGGTACCCTAAGCCGCTTTTAGCGGCGTTTTTCTTGCGAACATCCACTCACCTTCTTATCTCTTGAGAAAGGAAGAAATTTATGAAAAAGCTCGTCATTCTCGGTGGAGGCTATGGTGGTCTTGCCTTAATTCAGGAATTATTCAGCGGCTATCTTCCTCCAGACGTGGAGGTCGTGCTCATCGACCGCATGCCATATCAAGGACTCAAAACCGAATATTACGCGCTGGCAGCAGGCACCGTGGCCGATACCGCCGTTCGTGTGAAATTTCCAGTGTATAATCGGCTCCATATTCTATACGGTGAAGTTACATCCGTTGACCTTGAGAAGAAGCTTGTTAACCTGACAAACAACGATCCTGTGGAGTACGATCAGCTCGCCATTGCCCTGGGATGTACGGACCGTTATCATGGAGTACCGGGCGCTGAGGAATTTACGTTCAGCCTGCAATCTTTCTCTGCATCCCGGGAAACCTATTTGAACCTGAACAACCTGCGACCTTACGGTCAAGTTCATATCATTGGCGGAGGCTTAAGCGGCATCGAACTCGCTGCCGATCTTCGTGAAAGCCGACCTGACCTTAATATCGCCATACTGGACCGGGGACAACGCGTTCTTTCTTCTTTTCCTAACCGTTTGTCTGCTTATATTCAACGCTGGTTTGAGGAGCATCACGTGGATATCCACAGCGGCGTTTCCGTATCCCGGGTTGAGAAGGACGCCGTGTACAATCTCGATGTGCCTATCGCAACCGATCTGGCTGTTTGGACGGCTGGCATCCAGCCTGTAAAAGTCGTGCAGGATCTCGATCTGCCAAAAGACCGCAGCGGGCGCATTCTGCTAAACGAGTGGTACCAGGTTCCTTCCCATCCGGAAGTGTATGTCATCGGCGACTGCGCCAGCCTTCCGTTCGTCCCGAGTGCCCAAGCGGCCGGAGCTCAAGCCGAGCAAGTGGGACATGTCTTGAAAGCGGTTTGGCGTGAGGATACGCCTAAGGTATCTCCGCTGAAGCTGAAGGGAACGCTGGGTTCCCTTGGCAAGCATGCAGGCTTTGGCCTGATGGGCAGCACTTCGGTTATGGGCCGAGTGCCAAGAATATTGAAGAGCGGTGTACTCTGGAAATCCAAGCGCCACTACTAGTCTGAAATATGACGAGTCGCGCATGGAAAAACTGCAGCTCAGCCTTGCTCCTGATTGGGCTCTAGGCTCTCCAACTTGCGCACTACGGCCTCAAGCAGCGCTTCAGCCGTGGGGCTTCCATCCAGTCGCCATCGACATAGGCGAAGGGCGTCAAATAGCACTGGCCGCAGCTTGTCAGGCAGCCATATTCAATGACTTGACAATCAAACCTGGCTTCAAGCGGTTGTAAAACTTTATCCGTGCCGAAATAGGAATTACTTGTACAAAACTCAATCATGATGGACATTGTTATTCAACCCGCCTTAAGATTGGCATTTTAATTTGTAGGTTTATGTACTATAATATAGGGAGGAAAGGAGTTGAACAAGATGAGTGAAAACACGCAAACCACTGTATATGATGAAGTGGCTGAAGTGCTTGATAAACTTCGTCCGTTCCTGCAGCGCGACGGCGGTGACGTGGAATTGGTCGACGTTGAAGACGGCATCGTTAAGCTGAAATTGATGGGTGCATGCGGCAGCTGCCCAAGCTCCACCATTACTCTGAAGGCAGGGATTGAACGCGCCCTGGTTGAAGAAGTAGAAGGCATTCAAGAAGTAGTTCAAGTATTCTAAATCTTCTTTAACTATAAAGAGTCTTGGTTTCCTTACGGAACCAAGACTCTTTTTTGAGAGAATATAATGAGATCCTATTCCGGTTTGATTAACGGCCGGATCGGGTCCAGTCCGCCGGAAATGTCCATGATATTACCAGTAATGAAATCCGATTGATCCAGACATAAATATTCGATTACTCTGGCGATGTCCTCCCCGCTTCCCGATCGTCCGCGCGGTGTCAGACCATCCTGAATACCTGACACCTCATCAATGGACTTCTCCTTGTTTGCACCGCGTATATCTCCAGGGCAGATCATATTGACCGTGATTCCATATGGCGCTTCCTCCACCGCAAGCGTCTTGGTAAACGAAACAAGGCCCACTTTGGCAGCCGCATAGGCTGCGCGTTGAGGCCACGCTCGTGCTTCGCTAAGCATGCCCGAAGCCGAAATGGATGACCCGGCCCCATTTTTTCTCACGCATGGCAGGCAGAACGCGATGGTCCAGCAGCATGACACCGGTTAGGTTGCCATTGACCATATGTACAATTTCGTCGCGAGTGTACTCCGAGAACAGGCGGCGCTCCCGAATGAAAGGGCCTGCGTTATTCACCAGGATATCGACGCTGCCAAGACGGTCTTCCGTTTGGTCCACCAGAGAATACAATTCCAACTCGCTGGCGATATCAGCTTTAATCGCTATCGACTTGACGCCAAGTCCTTCAATTTCACGAGAAAGGGCTTCTGCCTCATCCTTGCTGTTTACATAATTTATAGCCATATTACATCCCTGCCGCGCTAACGACAGAGCAGTCATTTTTCCTAAACCTGTCGCACTGCCTGTAACCAGCGCCACTTTTCCCTTCAAGGCTTTCCCTCCTCAGATGGATATCCTTCCTTCAGTATAAAAGATTTGATCCAACCTCACAACTTGTAGGGGGCAGCGACTAAGGTAAACAAAAAAGGGGCCTACCCGATAGACCCGCAGGTCTTTTCGAATAATGCCCCTCTATTCATGGATACAGCAGATACCTGCTATGATCCATTAGAATGCCGGAATGACGGCACCTTTGTACTCTTCTTCAATAAAAGTCTTCACGTCCTCGGAAGTCAGTGCCTTCGCCAATTTTTGAATGGCATCGGAATCCTTGTTATCCGGACGGGCTACCAGCAAGTTTGCATAAGGGTTCTCTTTGTCCTCGATAAAGAGAGCGTCCTTCGTTGGGTCGAGTCCCGCTTCAAGCGCATAGTTCGTGTTGATGACAGCCAGATCCAGCTCATCCAGCATACGCGGCAGCATGGCGGCTTCAACTTCCTTGAATTGCAGGTTCTTCGGATTTTCCACGATATCCTTGGCGGTAGCTTCAAGCTTCGTCTCATCCTGTAGCTTAATTACGCCGTTCTTGGACAACAGGGACAATGCACGGCCAGCGTTCGATGGGTCGCTAGGGATTGCTACAACGGCTCCATCCTTCAACTCATCCGCAGACTTAATCGTTCTGGAGTAAGCACCCAGCGGTTCAACGTGTACCGCAATCACCGATTCCAAGCTCAAGCCGCGTTCCTTGATTTCATTATCCAGGTAAGGCTTGTGTTGGAAGAAATTCGCATCGATTTCTTTGGAATCTACTTGCGTATTCGGCAGAACATAATCCGTGAACTCCACGATTTCCAGGTTCACGCCCTCTTTTTCAAGCGCAGGTTTGATATGCTCCAGAATTTTCGCATGTGGTGCAGGCGAAGCTCCTACTTTCAAGGTTACGGTCTCTTGACCGCTGCCTCCCGTTGTTCCCCCTGGCTCCGAAGCGTTATCCGCAGGCTTGCTGCCGCATGCAGCCAGCACCGCAACCAAAGTCAAACTGATGAGTGCCAATGTCCATTTTTTCATTCTTAAACTCTCCCTCCGAAAATGTATTATCTATATAATGTCTGCCTTGATGCTTTACCAATCCCGTTATTTTCTTGTAAAATGCCGTACCAGGCGATCTCCTGCCATTTGCAGCAGCTGCACCAGCACAATCATTAACACAACGGCCAGAATCATGATCTCCGTCTCATAACGGTAATAGCCGTACTTGATGGCCAAATCCCCTAAACCGCCGCCGCCGACCTGACCCGACATCGCCGTATAGGATACCAGGGTCACAATCGTGATGGTCATGCCCGCCAGCAAACCCGGACGAGCCTCTGGAAGAAGCACCCTCCACACGATTTGGCTTGTCGAGGAGCCCATCGCATGAGCGGCTTCAATGACGCCTTTGTCCACTTCATTCAGGGCCGTCTCCACCAGTCTGGCAAAGAACGGTGCTGCCCCCACAACGAGCGGCGGAATGGTTCCCAGGACGCCGTACGATACACCCACAAGCGACTTCGTAATCGGGATCATTGCAACGATCAGGATGATGAACGGAACCGAACGCAGGATGTTCACAATGAACGACAGGATCGAATATCCGAAGCGCACCAAGCCCGATGTGGATCTTGCAGCCATATACAGCAGCACGCCAACCGGCAGCCCGATAATGAAGCTGAACAAAGCCGAAGCCCCCAGCATTCGCAGGGTATCCAATGTTGCCGTACCGATTTCTTTCCAGTCGATCTGGGTAAAATCGAGCTCGAACATTAATGAATCACCTCCACGTCTAATCCTTGTTGAAGCAGCTTCCGAATCGTCTCTTCGATGGCTCTTTCTTCCCCTTCGAAGCGTACGATGAGCTGGCCATACGGTGTTTCCTTGATCGTGGAGATCGTGCCCTGCAGAATCGCAAAATTCACGCCTGTCTCATGAACGGTATGGGATAGAATGGAATCGTACGTTTTCGATCCCAGGAACGTAATTTGCACCGCTTGGGAAGAGCTGTTCGCCTGACCCTGCATCGCCAGCTGGAGCGCTTCTCCGCTGTCCAATTCTTGACGGATGAATTCCTGCGTCACCTCATGTTTAGGTTTCAGGAACACTTCCGTCACCTACCCTGCTCCACAATGCCGCCCTGATGAATAACGGCCACCCGATCACATATGCTCTGGATGACATGCATCTCATGGGTGATCAACACAATCGTGAGATGAAATTTCTTATTAATATCCAGCAGCAGGCGCAGGATCGAATCCGTGGTCTGCGGATCCAGCGCTGAAGTGGCCTCATCACACAGCAGAACCTCCGGATCGCTTGCCAACGCTCTGGCTATGCCGACCCTCTGCTTTTGTCCTCCTGACAGCTGGGACGGATACTTGTCTCGGTGAGCCTCCAAGCCAACCAAGGCCAACAGCTCGGATACTTTGCGTTCCATCTCAGCCTTCGGCGTCTTGATCAGCCGCAGCGGAAAGGCAATATTATCGTAAACCGTTGCGGATGACAGCAGGTTAAAGTGCTGAAAGATCATCCCGATTTTGCGACGCTCTGCCTGAAGCTGCTTCTTGCCGAGCAGTGTCAAATTCTTACCGTCAACCCACACCTCGCCGGAGGTGGGACGTTCCAACAAATTGATACAACGGATCAATGTACTTTTACCTGCGCCGGAGTGTCCGATCACACCGAAGATTTCTCCTTTTTCAATCGACAAATCCAATTCGGACAAGGCTGTGGTTAGCGTTCGGGCTTTTCCGTACTGCTTCGTCAATTGCTTGAGCTCAATCAATCCGATAATCCTCCTTTTTCCATAGCCTCATATCTATTTACCCAAAATAAAAGAGCCTCTTTTTGTAGAATCAAAAGGGCTCTCTTTACGTAAAAGTCAACGCCTTTTCTCATCTGTCAAAGCCATAGGATGATCCTGCAGCTTTGAAGGAATTAGCACCATGTCACTCCATCCGTCATCGCGTTACGCGATATACGCTGGAGTATTGCCGGGCTTCATCGGGCCTGTCCCTCCGCCTCTCTCGATAAGAAAACATCGATATGAAATTTTTCCAATTAATTTGATCTGATTTAATAACATTTAATGAATGCAATAGTTAGTATAGATTCTTTTCAGGTTTTTGTCAAAAGGAATTTCATGGCGATTTTGTGCCTAAACCTTCACTCCTTTTTCCGCCCAGATCCGATTAGTATATCGATACGAGGCAGCCAAGCTTCGGCATACCATATCTACACCCTGCTTAAGATCCTCGAGGTGCTGGTCGATATCCTCCAGCTCGATTTTATCCGACAGTCCCTGATGGCGCTGCCACAGATCATCCTGCATCTCTGAATTCATATAGTGGATCTCAGCGTTGCGGCGTTTCCGAAGTGTGTTCAGCGGTATTTTATAGCGTTCCTTGATGGCCTCAAGCTCTGACGCCAGCTCACCGTGTGCCTTTAGAAACTTGAACTGCCGCAGTGCCGTAAAATAGGAGAAATGAGCCTTAACCTTCGAGGTGTGGAGATCATACAGCTCATTAAGCACCGTACCCAGCTTGTCAAGGATGGAGAATACGCGTATAAATCCGTTTTTGTAAAAATACACATACCTTTGATACTCGCCCTGCTCCTGAATTGACATATCATCGATATAACCCGATTTAACCGACTGACTGAAATGCTTGGCCGCATTCCAGCTCTGCTCCAGCTCATCAAGGGATACAATCAATCCGCGGGTCCAAATCTCAAGCTTGCGAAAATCATGCGTTGGATCCTGATGTTTCTCCATTTCCTTTTGCAGCAGCCGGGTTGTCTTAACCATCGATTCGATGGCCTCCTCAAGCAAGCCATTGTTGTGTCGGGGCTGTTCCCCGAGTAACATTCGCAGCATGGCGGTACCCCTCGCGTCGTCAGATTAACCTCTTTCATGAATTGCTATTTGCCAAAATAATCGCTCCAGCGAGCATCCACCGTCTGCACGATATCTTCTCGCGGGGACAGCTCCTCCGGATATCCCGGTTTCATTCGTGCATCAATAACCAGCGGAAGTTTATAGGATAGATGATGATGCTGGATATCAGCTGCCGCATAAATATCCGTTGCCGGATTGAAGCGGGTGAAAACCGTCCACAGGAATGAGGTTTGTGTGGCCGCTGCCGCTTCGGCATCATCAACCACAATCACCAACGGCCATGCGGTATCCCGTGCTTTTAAATACCCCATCACTTGCTGGGCCAGTCCGGGATCGTCCTCATAGGATGCCCCCGAAACGACCAGACAACCCCCACAGTATGGAGCCATTTGAGATATGCCCGGAATTTCACCTTCGGTATAACTGCGCGGCAGCTCACGAATTGGCCGACCGATACCCATGAGCACGGCCTTACTGCCATGATTGAGCTTATTCCCCGTATAGTCCAGGGTATCATGGGACGTTTTATTAAATATAAACAAATCTGATGCCGGATTAAACCGTTCCAATACCGCTTCCAATGTTTCACGAAAATCGGACAGATCGAGCGGACGGTTGGTCAGGAGCAGCATTTTGGTTAGTGACAACTGCCCTTCGCCCAAAATTCGGAATGCGGACACAAGCGCCTCACGGGAATAGCTCTCCCGTACGACAGCTGCGGTTAAGGCATGGAAGCCATTTCCGCATAAGTCCACAAGGAGCGTACCGATGGCATAACCATCGGGAATGCCGGGGAGAGCAGCCGTTGGAGGAATTCACCCAGGTAATAGTCCTCCTGCCGCGGTTTACCGACGATAGTAGCCGGATATATCGCCTCCTTGCGATGCCACATATGCTTCACATGCAGGACCGGGAAATCATGGGCAAGGGAATAATAACCGTAGTGGTCCCCAAAAGGGCCTTCCAGACGGCGTTCATGCGGTGGCACCACACCGCTAATCGCAAATTCCGCCTCTGCCGGAATGCGATGTCCTCCCAGCGGGTTGTCGGTCATTGGCAATTTCCCGCCAAGAATGAGGGAGGCCAGGAGCAATTCCGGCAAATGCTCCGGAACCGGCAATCGCAGAGGCAATCAGAGCTGGGGGTCCACCTAGAAATACTGAGACCGGAAGCGCCTGATTCTGCTGCTCTGCTTCAGCATAATGGAAACCGCCACCTTTATGGATCTGCCAGTGTATACCCGCCTTGTTGTCATCGTAAATCTGAAGTAGGTACATGCCCAGATTATGATCCTTCGGTTTGGATGGGCTCTCCGTGTATACAAGCGGCAGTGTAACAAAAGGTCCGCCGTCATCCTGCCAGCTGGTCAGCCGCGGCAGATCCTTCAGCGGATTCTCCGTCACTTTTATTGCCATCACAGGCGCTTCATGCTGCGGAACTGATTTCATGCCTACCTTTAAAATGTCCTTAAGCAGCCCCCGTTCATTCCACAGCGCTGAAAAGGTTGGTGGAAGCAATGTCTCCGCAGCACCGATCAGCGATTTCATCATTTGCTCGGGCCGGGGCCCAAAGGCCATATCGACTCTGCGCGGCGTGCCGAACAAATTCGTAGCCACAGGGAAGGGCGTGCCTTTCACATTAGTGAAGAGCAAGGCCCTCCTCATCAATCACGCGCCGATGAATCTCGGCCAGCACCAAATACGGATCTACCGGGATATCAATGACAGCAAGATCATTCTCCTTGCGTAGCGTTTCGAGCCACTGGCGAAGATTATGAACGATCAACGACTCCCTCCTTCCTATAAGCAAAGCCTATACAACAAAGCCCTCGAACTGCATTGCTGGCCCGGGGACTTTGCGTACATCTATGTTATTAAAAATTTCGATCTGATCAGGCTCAGGCATGAGCCTTTACTACTTACACAATCTTCTCGCGGGGAATACCTTGGTCCCGCTGCAATTTCGCTTCAAGCGGCTTGCCTAGCTGCCATGCTCTCACGCTTAAATAACAAAGTACGCCGAACAGCGCCGAGATCAGCAGTGTATGCCCCAATGCGGAGAATACATAAACCTCCTCATTATGGATCGTTGCCATGATGAGGGCACCGCTGAACACCTGCAGCAGACAGAGCACTGCTGCCGAAATCCCTAGCATCTGTATCTCCCTATTGTTCCGGTTACGCCAATAAGCAAAGTGCCCCATAACAGCCACCACAATCAGCAGCAGAAGGGCTGCGACGCGGTGCATAAAGGCAATCCCCACGCCACCGGTCAGCTCGGGTATTACTTCTCCGTTACACAGCGGCCATCCCGAACAGCCTTCCCGCGAATCGGTATGGCTGACGAATGCACCGATATAAACAACGACGTAGCTGTACAACGTGGTTCCCCACACCAAATTACGGAACCCTTTGGTTACCCGCGGCAGCCGCTCCCGATCAACGGATTCCTTGGCCTGTTCTACCCGCCGCATGCCAAGAGCCAGCATAACCGAGCTGGCAAACGCAATCAGCGAGAATCCAAAATGCAGCGCCATGATTGCTGCCGACTGGGGCTTGACCACGGCAAAGGCTCCCATAATAGCCTGTACCACAACAAACACCGAGGTGCCAATGACGTAAGCCATCAGATCCCGCCGGTCCCGCTTATATCTCCAGAACGCGATAAGCGAGGCCAGAGCTGCCAAACCCGCCATTCCGCTAACTGCCCGGTGCGAGTATTCGATCATGGAGGAAACCGTGTAAGCGGGAACAAATTTCCCGTTGCACAGCGGCCACTCTTGGCCACAACCGAGTCCCGAGCCCGTCTTCGTTACAACCATGCCTCCAAAAGTCGCACAGAACATAACGATGCATGTTATGTAACTCAACCATTTTAATTGTTTATCATTCACTCATCTCACCTGCTGCTCGTAATCATTAACTATCTGGAACCTTTACAGGATCGCATCGAACACAGTCCACATTTCATTATACCTGATTCTGGAGCTACGGTCACTTGAGCGATTGTGACAAAATGTTCAAAAATGAGAAAATCATTCTTGGACACGCTTGGCTCTTCAACCAAACCCTTTGTTATGTAAAATAGCACCGCCGCCCGATATAGCTATGAGGCGGCGGTGCTATTATCCATGCTTTACTTGTGAATCGTATCGTATACATCCACAGCGCGCTGCAGGAAGTCTTCAATCTCTTCTCGCGATTTGCGAAGTTTGTTAACATAGCGAACCAGCTCGCGTCCGTCTGAATAAGCAACAAAACTTGGGATTCCCAAAATATTTTGCTGCTGACTCACGTCACCGACAGCATCGACGTCAACTTCTACCAGAGTCAGTTGATTCGAGAATTTAGTCTCTACCTCCGGCATGAACGGATCGATAAACTTGCAATCACCGCACCAGTCTGCTTTAAATACGGCAACGGTCAGTCGCGGAGACTGGATTGCAACCTGAAATTCTGCTTCTGAAGTGATTTTTTCCATTGATTATCTCCCCTTTACGTCGAATTCCTTCACCCTTAGTGAATCAAAATGTTGAGTGGAAGTCAAATTTTAGAGGCATACTGACATTACCATGTTGAAACCCTGGAATTTCATCAGAAAGTGCAGGTGACAACTGCAATGCACTCGCACGGAACCAGAGATAATAAAAAGGGGGAAAGGATGTATGGGCGTGGACAGCCGCCATTCCGCATGCCCTTGCAGAATCTTGGTCCGGTACGCTCGCCTCATGGCAAATTTCCTTAAAACTCACAACCAACAAGCATGAATTACGATGGGATTACGCAGCAGTAAGAACCATCCGTAGGAAACTTAAGGATATCCTCTCCTCCCATCCCTATCTTCAACCGCCCGGTTCACTGATGTCCTCTACAGAAGGATACAGCAGCATTCGAAGTCATAATCAACTTCATAACCTAACCCAGGAAGAGCAAGAGCTGATTCTTCTCATTCAGGAGGCTGCAGCGAATGCGAATCGGAGCAATGTGACCCGTACACAAGCGTATTATGACTGCTATAAGTCATATCCTGAGCTGCACTGGGCTTTGCTGGCCCATATGGTATCACGAAATGCCGGGTGGAATATGAGTGATCTGAAGGGTGGATTAATGTCCGATCTCACGGATTCACAGTTCAAGAACCATCTGTACGGTTCCTCGAGCGCTGCAATGCTCTGATCTTTCAGGATGCCTATCCACAGCTGCTTCTCTATATCCACAGTCGGAAAAAAGGAGCTCCTTTATTCCATTTGCTCCCTCACTTCCATATTTCGGCCTTCATGACTCCGTTTTGGGAGCAGTTCTGGCTGGACCGTGGGAGTTCGCTGCTGACGGTTGCCCTGATCATTAACGAGCAGAACTATATTGAAGGACGTGTGGCAAGGCACCCTTTTTACCTGGAGCATGTTCTGGAGCAACCTTTCTTTCGGATCCATGAGCTGGCCAGGCTGAATCAGATTGTATTTCCACTTGGACAAGTCAGCGGACCCGAGGCGGACATGATGGCTTCCCAAGAGCCTCCTGACTCAACTAGGCCTTTAGCCGGAATGACGATCCCCAAGTTTGCTGATCTGAGCATTCGGATCAAGGCGGGCAGAACGTTATACGCTTTGTTGTTTGGTTATGAGGAAATATTCCACTCCGTGCTAGCATTCGCGCAGTCGACCAAGCATCGGGGATCGCGGGCCGAATATTGGCCTGCATTGTTTACCCCGACCCTTGAGTCCGCTATGAATAATACTCACGAGAGTCGCAACCTGATCCAGTCTGAGTGGCTGCCGGAGGGAGGGCGTCTATACAGCCCCCATATTGAGGAGATCTGGCAGGATGAATCCCAGGAACCCATTCCCCGGTACGATTGGTATCAAGGCCGCGTGATGCTCCGTCACATTCGCAAGCCAATACGCCCACTGCTGCCGGATATGACCCACGCCCATCGCGCCGCGCTTGAGAAGACCTCCATCGTGCATGACGTATCGGAGCGAATCCATTCCCATGAAAACAGGAAGAGACCATCCCGATGAGGTTGGGATGGTCCCCATTCTATTGTGTGCTGCTGCACTTAAATTCTGGATTATCCCCGATCCCGCATTCGCGAAGGCTGCAGTCTCATCAGCGGACGGAACACCTTCTGCAACGGGCGCGGGTAACTGCTGAGCTCGGATTGACGCAGTACGCCAAACACCACCAGCAGCACCAGATATACAGTAACAACAACTACGCCCACCATAAGGCAAGTCAGCAGGAATGCCAGTCGTGCTTAAGCATGACGTCAACCAATTGAATACCTACTGATTCAGGCCATAGCCGATTCCGCTTACTGCAATGACGGTCAATCCAAAGCCTGTCCAGCGTTTGCCCAGGATGGAGAAAGAAACAATCGCTTTAATGGATCGCAGATTGAGCATCGTGATCACCAGGAAACATAGAGCCGTGCTTGCAATGATGCCATAAATGCCAAACAACGGTGCAAGCAGGAAGCTTGCGGCCAGTTTAACCACAATGCCGATCATAACGTGAACCATTGATAGCTTGGCCTTGCCGATACCGAGCAGAATCGAGTTCGTGGTCATCATCGTAATCTGAAAAATGGTGCCAAACGTCAGAAAGCCAATAATCCCGCTTCCCCGAGGGAACTGAACAGCAAGCCGTTAATAGAATAAGATGCAACGCAAAGTGCGATAACAATAAGCATTCCCGTCAATATAGCAACACGCATAGCAAGCGTCACTTGTCGTTCCAAATGCTCCTGATCCTTTCGGGCAAAGGCAGCAGAGATGATCGGAATGAGTGAGGTGCTCAGCGCAATCGCTAAGATCGGCGGAATTCCTGCCACGCTCTGTGCCCGGTTTCCTAACACCGCAAGTACTGCTGTTGCTTGCTCGGGACCAATCTGTCCCATAAGCAGCGGCTTAACAATGGAACCATCAATGAAATTGACGGCTGGAACTGCCAGCGATGATAAGACAATCGGAATGGACAGGGTAAAGATATCCCTGTATATTCCCCGAGCGGAATGGAACGGTCGGCTGTTTAGCTTGAGTTCCCGGTCACTTCGGCGAAGTTTTACCGTGAAGTACAGCATCACCGCAAATGCCCCGATGCTGCCGAGTACGCCACCAAAGGAAGCGCCTGCCGCAATCCAGGTATCGTCATAACCCAGACGCAGAAGCACATATGCCAGACCAATAGCAGTTAAAACCCTTGCAATCTGTTCGATGATCTGAGAGATGCCGCCTGCCGTCATATTGTTGCGTCCCTGGAAATACCCCCGCATCATCGCGATGGCCGGGAACAGCAGCAGGGCAGGAGCCAATGCTTGTATCGCAGCTGCAGCCTCTGGTTGCCTAGCTATGTTTGTTGCATAGAAGGGTGCTCCAAAATACAGCAGGAGCGTCATGATGACGCCACCGCTCCGGCAAAGATAAGCGCTGCATGATAGACGCGCTGTGCCTCGGCAGGCTTATTCAGTGCATGCCGCTCCGAGACCATTTTGCTTAGCGTGCTGGGAATTCCTGCCGTAGCTACGGTTAACAGCATTAAATATACGTTATTAGCAATCGTAAATGAGGCATCCCCTATATCATTCAACATATGCTCAAGTGGCACCCGCTGCGCAAGCCCAAGTACACGGGCCACCAGCGCAGCAACGGCCAGGATGATGGTGCCTTTAATAAATGATTCTTTCTTTGACAAAACCGTACCCTTCTTTCTCCTCCAAAACGCCTCTCACAGCGATCCAAACGTCTATTAGAAAATCCAGATGAAGAAAATAATAATCATCGCCAGCTGTAAAATGATCTTGACTACAATGCTGCTGAACAATCCGATGACCGAGCCGAACCCCACCTTCGCGGATTTGCTTGGCCCTGACCCCGCGAACATTTCACCCAGAAATGCACCGAGGAACGGACCGATGATCAATCCGAAAGCAGGGATTACAAAGGGGCCGACAATGAGTCCAATCGTACTGCCCCATATAGAGGCTTTGGATCCGCCCAGCTTCTTGACTCCCCATGCGTTAACCGCATAATCGGCGACAAACAGCACAACCAGAATGATCGTCTGGATGATCCAGAACCATGTATTGTAATGCTCGAATGTAAAAACCAGCCGTAAACGAACAGCGCCAGGTAAATGGCGACAACCCCCGGCAAAATAGGGTAAATTGCTCCGGCCATACCAATGATAAACAGAGCAATTACGATAATCCAGCCCAATACGTCCATCTACATCTCACCCTTCGATCAAAATATGATCCCTGATGACCTCCACGATGCCGTCCTCATTGTTGCTTGAAACCACAAGGTCTGCCTCATCCTTAACGGTCTGCTGGGCATTGCCCATAGCCACGCCAAGGCCCGCCTCCTGAATCACGGCCAGATCGTTCAGGCTGTCCCCTACCGCTACAACCTGGGACATGCTGATGCCGAGCAATTCGCATACCTGCCCGATTCCCGTCGCTTTATTGACGCCCTGCGGATTGATCTCCAGGTTTATGGGAGAGGAGTTCGTGATCTCCAATCCGCCCATGTCCTGCAGCCGCATCAGGATCCGGTGACGCACCTCATGATCCTTCGTAGTATAACCGAATTTCAGCCATTCCTGATTCGCAATATCATCTGTCCAGTTCTCAGAGTTATATAATCTATCTACTGAATACGCCCAGAACCAGGATCCGGTTTCAATAGCCAGCGCATGCATTTGTTCCACCAGCTTGCTGTCCAGCAGCGCGCGGCGATACAGTTCATATGGCGCACGCCACACTTCACCGCCATTCACTGTCACCATCGGTGTCGTCAATTCAAGCTGTTTGGCATAAGGATAAGCCTCCGCAAACGGCCGACCTGTTGAGAGACAGACATGGATGCCTTGACGGACGGCTTCCTTGATCCACTTCACCGTTTCCTCCGACACCTCATGATCATCCTGAAGCAGTGTTCCATCCATATCCAATGCTAACAAACGATATTTATAATTCATGGTATTAATTAACCCCTTATCCATCACAAGCAAACATAACGACATTTTACCACAAAAGAGGGTGCGCCAAAACATTCCCCGTATCGACGGCATAAAGAAACGGCAGCCAACCCATTCGGGCTGTTGGCTGCCGTTTTGCCGTTACCTTTATTACTCCGTTTCGCCGTCCTTGTTCTCATCATTATTGGTTTTAGGATGAGGCGTACCGTCCAGACCGTATATTTCATCATATGCATCAAATATTTTACGGGCCATAAGCGCCGCACTTTGGGAACCAAAGCCTCCGGAATTACGACGGCAACGGCCAGCTTAGGGTTCTGCCGCGGTGCAAATGCGATGAATACCCCGTTCTCTACCCTAATCCGGCTTCCGTTTTTATATATATCCTGCTCCGATGTTCCTGTTTTCCGGGCAAAATCATATTTGAAGTCTTCAAAAGCCCGAAGCCCTTGGGTATTCATCCCAGCAATAACTTCATTCCAGTACTGCTGAGGGAATTCCTCTTTATTCAGCACCTCGCGTTTGAATTCCTTGACCACATTGCCGTCTTGATCCTCGATCTTGCTCGCAAGCTGCGGCCGAATGCGCTCACCTTGATTGGCAAGTGTGCTGGCATATTGCGCCAGTTGAAGGGTCGTATATTTACCCGACTGGCCAAATGAAGCGTATGCCATGGCCGCCAAATAACTTCCCGCCTGCTCAATGTTGGTATACTCGATAATTCCTTTATGCTCCTTCGGCAGACCGGATTCGGTGGATACACCCAGACCGAACTTCTTCATGTATTTATCCCATATTCCAACGGATTCGGAGCCATATTTGTTATATAGCTTTTCCCCAATCCAATCAACCATAAAGGCGTTGGAGGAATGCTCAATCGCTTTTCTTGCGTTGAGGGACCCGTAGGATTTACCACCGGAGTTCTGAACTCTTGAGTTATCCTTACCAAAGAATGCAGCACCAGAATCATAGTAGTAGTAGTTGGGCCCGAATAATTTCTCGTTCAAACCAATCAACACACTCAGTGGTTTTATCGTAGAGCCGAGCAGCACAGTCGATTCCAGATTGTTGCCGGAGCGCCCAGAGCTGTACGGAGAGATGGTTCCGTTCCCGTAATACTTCATGACCGTCTCCCAATCTTCGGTCCCGAACTCCCACACATTCGGATCATAATCAGGCATGCTGGCCATGGCCACGATGTTGCTTAGTATCGACTTCCATGGCCACTGCATAACCCGTTTGTGCATACGGGTGGGTTTTGCCGGAAACCGGGTTGGCATGAAGCCATTTCAGCTGATCCATGATCGCCTGCTGGGTAACCTTCTGGATATCCTTATGAATGGTGGTATGAATGTTGTACCCCTTCTCCGGAGCGATCATTGTTGGGACCCCGTCCGCCATGTTCTGCGGATTAATCGGAATGCCGATATATCCGTTCTTGCCGCGCAGCTCATCCTGGAACATCATTTCCAGGCCATCAACACCAACCTTTTCCTGCTCGGTGTAGATGAGTCCCGGATCTTTTGCTTCTTGTTCTGCTCATCAATCTCTTTATATTTCTCCAGTGTCTTAATTCCGCGGAACTCTTTCAAATAACCGATGGTCTGAACGGCGATTCTGTCCTGATTGTATTGTCGCTGACTTTCTTCAACGACCTCCAACCCAGGATACTCGTTCTTGTGCTCCATGAAATAAGCCACTTCTTTGGTTGAAAGCTCGGACTTGATGCGTCTCGGCTCATAACCCGGCTGCTTATTGAACTCCAGGTCCATCGCTTTGATCACGTCGTCCACCGTCAGCTTCTCTGCCTTCGGGTCCCCATGCTGATCGAATATCTTAACCATTTCCTCAGCCAACTTCTCAATTTCCGGACGGTTCTTCTTCCCTCTCTCAGAGGAACTGTAATCCTTTAACAGCGTTAAATACAGTGCTTGGGAGGGTGTCGAGTAAGCGAGTGGCGTTCCGGAAGCGTCGATGATGCTCCCCGGATGGGTTGCAGCGGGAAATTCTTAACCTGCCCGCGGTTTCGAGCTCTTTCAGCTCAGGCCCTTCGACAAACTGCAGTATCGCAAGACGTATAATAATGACACAGAATATGATAAATGTGCTGAAAAAGAACAGATTGACCCGCAAATTAAACTGACTGCTTAAGCATCCCCTTCTTCTTGTTTGCGTTTATCCGGCCTAAACCCTTTCACGTATGCTTCTCCCCTTTACCCACAATCACATAAACCCATCTTAACATAAACGCCCCCCACTTCACGCGGAGGGCCGACCTCAAGAGAAGGGCAGACTTCCCTTGTGAAAGTCCGCCCCTGTCCATCATCAAAACACTTGCTCTTTAATATGAGTCTCATTGAAGCGCGGCGGGTTAAACCAGTTGCCGCTCTGTGCCCAGGTTGGGTCCAGCGGAATCCACCGCTTTTCTTCACTCAAATAAACCTCATTCCAGGCATGGGG
The DNA here is from genome assembly GCA_012656105.1 of Phytophthora syringae. Lineage (NCBI taxonomy): Eukaryota > Oomycota > Peronosporomycetes > Peronosporales > Peronosporaceae > Phytophthora > Phytophthora syringae. The sequence goes on from JAAKBD010000004.1 coordinate 859,607, forward strand.
GCCATAACCGCCTTGTCCATTGTAGCCCCTGGGTCACCACCCTGACTTCGAGGTCCTGTGACCGTGCCATCATGGCATATAGCCGGGCATAGTCGATACATACGCCTAACCTTGTATCATACGTATCCTGGGGCGTCTGCTCTTTCCATATCCGCTGCTCTTCGTACAATGTTACCTTGTCATGATCATACGAGATGCGGCTGCCAACCCAATCATAAAGCTTTCGAGCCTTCTCTTCGTCGGTGGCTGCCCCTTCACGACATGGGCGGCTGTCTGTTCGATTCCCTCGGGAATCTTATGGTCGATCACCTCATACTTGCGCTGTATGATTCCATTCAGTTCATCCTGAACGGATTGGGTGAATACGGGCAGCTTTTCCTTGACAAGCGAACCAGATAGCGGCTCAATGACAGCTTGTGCACCCTGCTGATATACGGGTGAAGCTTCAACATACCTAAAGCCGTGGTCCGGATTCAGGCTGACATAGATGAACAAAATCGCGATCACGATAATGCTCCGCGCAGCACCCATGATGGCTCCGATACCCGCACCTGCAAGTTTACTGGGCAGCGATGCCCGGGTTTCTTTTCTCGATCCGAAGACTCCCATCCTGCTTCCTATGATCAGGGAAACAAGCAGCCGAAGCATAAATACAATCAGCGCATAACTGAGCATAAACAGCACGGCGAACCTCAGCAGCGGAAAATCCGCCAGCGATTTTAGAGCCGTATAATAAATCTGCTCCCAGAATTGCAGTTCACGATTCGGCAGCGTTGAGGCAGCACCCAGCCAGTCCCCTGCCTTGGGTGATAACCACAATGTAAACGGGACGGAAATTGCAAGACCAACCAAACGCAGCACCGCATCCCCCAGAAAAAAACAAGCTTCCCGGCTGAGCGGGAGGCTCCACGATTCCACCCCTGCCATAATGAAAAAGCCACAATCAGCAGCAGCAAGATAGTAATTCCGTTTCCATCGAGCACGCTATCCTTCCATGCCGACATCATACGGTATCCCCTCCTCTCCCTAAGATGTCTTGTCTACCGATGTAAGAGGGCAGGCTTGCTGGCAATAAGATAAACTTGCCCACGCTGCCTTACATCCGCATCCGATTATGGTAGTATTCTTTATTTAGTGGCTGTATTGGACTTGGCATCGTTGATAAAACTCCGGATCGTATCATTGATATCCCACTTTCCTACCGAAACCCCGCGGAAAGTGACCTCAACCTTTTCTGAACCAGCACTGCCCTTTAGCTCCAGGTTGGGAGCTTTAATCGAGTAGGTGCCGTCCCCATTCGATGTATATTTGGCTTCCTTCGCTTCCTTCATCATCATATTCATCGCTTCCGCTTTTATCGTATCCACCGTCTCTTCCTTCACCGTGGACACCACTTCCCCAATCTTATCCAAGGAAATTCCGCTGTACACCAGCAATCCCCCAATGATAAGGACCGCAAGTACCCACTTGATTACGGTTCTTAACACATTCAGTACAATAAACAAGATAATTAAGGCAATCGCAATGACCAGCCAGTTTTGTTTAAGAAATTCAATCCAGACCTGTGTATCCAATTTATTTCACTCCCGTCCATACTTTCAGGCGGCGTATTTTTGCCGTCTTATTAATTATACATGATACCCTGCAAAGCTGTCAGCCAACCGGGTCTTTTCACAAAAAGGTATAAGCTTGCCCCTTCGAACGTACAAGTAGTAATACCGAACTCTTGCCGGATAGGAGGGTGCCATATTGAAAACCGCTTTATGGCTCTATATGTTTTTGTTTCTGGCGTTTTTTGATTTGCATGCTCAGTATCCCGTGCTGACACCTTTTGCGATTTCCCTTGGTGCAGCTCCCACGTTTATCGGGTGGATGATGGGAATTTATGCTTTGACGCATCTGCCTGGCAATTTGATTGCAGGTAATCTGATCGACCGACACGGCAGCAGACGCTACATTATTTTCAGTTTAACTGCGGCTGGAGTTATCCTGCTACTCCAAGCTCATGTCCAATTGCCTTGGCAGTTGCTCGCGCTTCGCTCGATCAGCGGCTTTGTACTGGCTTTTTATCACCAGCCTGCCTGGCGCTGTTAGCGTCTCTCTCCCGTGATCCGGTTACGCAAGGCAAATACATGTCCGGTCATGGCGTCGTACACACCCTTGCCTCTGTTTTGTCACCTAAGCAGCAGGAGCTTTTATTGTCGCTAACGCCGGTTTTTCCGGTACATTTCAGAGTTTGGGCTGGCTCTTGATCTTTACCGGGTTTATGGCATTCTTCAGTCTACCCAAGCGGTTATCAGCCACGGCCGCCAATAAAGAAAATGCTTTGGCTTCCAAGGAAGAGAAGCCACGGCTTCCGTTTAGCTTGCGCCTTTATTTAATTCCGTTTGCTATCGCCTGCTCTCAAGGCATACTATTCTTCGAAATTCCGCTTCGCGAAAGCGGGAAGGCAAGCATAATGTCTACGGGGATTTTATTCTCCGTCATTAGCCTTGGGGCTCTGGTCACGTTAAGCATGCTGTTCCTGAACCGTTATGCGCCTCATGTCAGGGTCGCTTTGGGCGTGCTGGGACTGGCGATCTGCTTTTACGCTCTGGCTGCAGCAGACCATGTGCCGATTATGGTTATCCTGTTTTCCCTGGGTCTTGCCAAAGGCCTGCTGTTCCCGGCGTTATCCTCCCTGTTTATTGAACTAAGCGGAGGAGGCAGACTCGGCAAAGTATTCTCTTTGCAATCCATTGCGATGTCGCTGGGGTCCTTTGTCGGACCGATTGCAGCTGGACAGTTCCGGACGATAGTGTCTCCTTATTTTATCGCGTTCCTCATGCTGATGACAGTCCTGCTCCTGCTTCCGAAACGCAATCGTGAAGCACCATCAACGGTCATCTCACCGTTATAGTCTGAAATGACTAATGAACCTGTACCCTGTTATGATGAAGCGCCCAAAAAGTGGCGGATAGGCCAACACACAATCCGTATGGGTAAAACCACATAAGATACAGTGTGGCAAATGACCACGGACATCTAACCAAGGGGTGAAGTAACATGAGTCATGTTCATCATCATAAGCACTGTCATGGAGGCCATGGAAATTCTGTAGGCATGGTACTTGTATTGTATATTCTGCTTGTCATCATTTTGAGCTGCTTCTACTAGAATACATGGATTAGCTTAAACGGCCTTCCACTCGGATGGCCGTTTATTTCGTTTGCTTTGCATGATCAACAAAAACAAGTTACACTATACATACATCATTCGACGTCGAATCAACATTTCCCGGGGAATGCTACCAAGGATCTCCGTATCATGACAGAGGTGAAAAAAGATGCCGATATTCCTCGTTGTAGAGGGCAAGAACGATCGCAGCCGAATCCGCAGATTGCTGACATCAGATATAACCATCCTGTGTACATTCGGAACATTAAACACCGCCAAGCTTGAGAGCCTGCATAAACAGGTGAAAGACCATGAGGTTTATCTGTTTATGGATAATGACAGCTCCGGCAAGAAAATTCGCGGGGCCCTGCGAGATGTCTTCCCAGATGCCGGGCAAATCTATACACGCCGGGGGTATGCTTGTTGAAGGAACCCCGGATGAATACTTGATTGCCCAGTTGGAGAAAGCCGGGCTGGAAGAATTCATTATTTATCCGCCACCTGATGAATTCTGATTTACCCTGGGTAAATAACGCCTGATTTGGTCCAAAGCCTTTTATGAGCCAGTTGAAGAATATAAAAAGACGCCCTCCATCTTTAACGATGAAGCGCGTCTTTTGGTTTTACCACTATGTTATTCCTTAACTAAGGTCTTAATGTCCTTCACAATATCCTCGGTCTTCACTTGCGCCGGATCCGCTGCGTTATAGGTCTTCCGAATATTGTTATTCCGGTCAACCAGCGCGATGGAGTTGCCATGAGTGAAATTGGTCGAGTTATTGCCAAGCAGCGGAATCTTGAAGGATTCCTGCATCAGCTTCCGCGTTTCCTCCTGATCACCTCGAAGGAAGTACCAGCCGCTATAATCGGCATAGAATCGGTCCCCGAATGCCTTAATCTTCTCTTTCGTATCGGTTTCCGGGTCAAAGGAGATGGATACAAAGTTAACTTCTTTTCCAAACAAACCTTCTTTTTCAAGTCTTCTTGTATCTGTGAAAGGACCAGTGTTGTAATCGGACATACATCCGGACAGCTGGTGAAATAGAAGTACATCAGTTTCACCTTGCCTTTGGTATCTTCTGAAGTGATGGTCTTCCCATCCACATTTTCCATGGAATAGGCGGCAACCTCACGAACAATCGGAAATTTTTCTTTTCCGAAGCCGAGCGAATTGTAAACCAGATAAACAGCTGCAACTACACAGACAGCAAGCAATACCCAAGTCCATTTATACCGTTTGAATGCACTCATGACTTTCCTCGTTCTCCCTTCGTCTCAAACAAACCCAGTTCCTAATCAGGGAATATACTGCCTATAGCAACTCCACCTTATTAAAAAGTGGTGTTAAGTATGAGAACGATCAGGCTCAAGGTCAAATAGTTAATGGAGATAATAAATACTTTTTGGACCAGGCTTCGTCGTCCTTGGCACGGAAACCCTGCAGTGCGGCGTAAAGCCACCAAATTGCCAGAAAGAGCCCGATGACCAGAAAAATATACCTGCATACCCATACGCGTACATCAGAATCGGTATCGGAATGAGAAGCACCAAATAAGGAATCATCTGTATCTTCGTGCGCGGGATTCCTTTTACAACTGGCAGTAGAGGGAAGCCCGCTGCCCGATATTCCTCGACCCGACGAATGCCCAGCGCCCAGAAATGGGGCGGTTGCCATAGGAACAACAGCGCAAACAGCAGAACTGCTGCCATATCTACGCTTCCTGTTACTGCCACATAACCGATCACCGGAGGCATTGCTCCAGAAATCGCGCCTACTGAGGTGCTCCATGTCGAAGAGCGCTTTAGCCATAGTGTATAGACAACCACGTAAACAAACATGCCGATAGCTCCGAATATACCTGCCAGTACACCGGAGAACGAGAATAGTATAGCTAGTCCGACCACCCCAAGAATGACGGCATACCAAAGAACAACCTTTGGCGTCAGCCGTCCGGTTGGAAGAGAGCGGTTCCGGGTCCGTTCCATCTTCATGTCGAGTTCACGGTCAAAATAGTTATTGAATACACAGGACGAAGCCATGACAAGCACGGTTCCGAGAAGTGTCATAATCATCAATCCAAATTGGATATCCCAACGCGATGCTAGCCAAAATCCGGCAAAAGCCGCTATCAAATTTGACCGGATGATTCCGGGTTTCGTCACCGTGATAAAATCTTTCCAAGTCCCCGCCTTATCGGGAGGTGCAGGCGCTGCCGAGGCCAGTGCCGCGGATTCTGAAGGAGCCTGGTATCTCAAGTGATTATCCACGTGTAAACGTTCCTCCTTGTATCTGTCGTTATGGAGGAAGTACTGCCTCCGCTATAAAGTTTATCATATCATTAGTAAAAAGTGTTTAGCAATCCTTCGGAATTCGTTCCATCTATATGACAATTCAGTGACATTTGGAAGCGATATAATCTTGACGTTATACCGTTGTTTAAGGCACAATTTGTCTATGTATTAGAATGCGTGTCGAGCCTCTGAAATGAATACAAAGCCCGGAGCGCAAACATTGCGCTCCGGGCTTCCCACTCACGTTATGAGAAAGATATTACAGCGTGCGGCCAGATCCAGAAAGAGCCTGTTCAGCTTGCTGTACCAAACGTTTTGTAATGTATCCGCCCAGGGATCCTGTTTCACGGGAAGTATAGTTACCATAGTAACCGTCCTGAGGAATCGTTACGCCTAGTTCTTGAGCAGCCTCGAGTTTCAAACGTTGTAATGCTGCTGTTGCTTGAGGTACCACCAAATTGTTGCTGCTGCGTGCCATATTAAATATCTCCCTTCACTGAATGTCTGTAATTCCAGTGCAAGCTTGCAAACTTATTATGGCTCCTTCTTGCAGCGTTATACGTATTTTTTAAATTTTTTATCTTTGGAGGTTTTTTCATATGAGTAAAGGCTTATCTCTTTGGTTTGCGGTATCTTCCATCGTTCTGCTGGCGGCTGCAGCCATCTCCATCAGCTATAACGGATTTCTTGCTGTCGGTCTAGGGATCCTATCCATTTTCAACATCGGCTGGGGCTTCATTATCAAAGCGAAACGCAGACCTTCTTAAACAGGTTGGACAGCGTTATCTCGGAGCCAGGAAGCCCATTTTGTCTTTCACGCCATCCAGCACCTGAGTCGCAGTTCTTTGTGCCTGCTCCGCTCCCTTGGCTAGAATGTCATGAATTTCATATTTGGCGAATTTCGTAGTATCTGTTTTGTAGTGGCTCCAGAGCAGACACCACCACTTCGCCAAGCTCCTTCTTAAACGCCCCGTACATCTTTCCTTCAAAGCGTGCTTGCACTTCCTGCAAAGACACTCCAGCACATTCGGAGTAAATGCTCATGAGATTGCTGACTTCCGGTTTGGCTGATGGATCATACACCACTTCTGTTCCGGAATCGGTTGTGGCACGGCTTATTTTTTGCGAATTTGGTCCGGCGTATCCAGCATCGCGATATAACTTCCCTCTACCGGATTGCTCTTGCTCATTTTCTTAGATGCATCATCAAGCGACATGATCCGAGCGCCTACTTCAGGGATGAAAGGCTCCGGTACATTGAAATACTCACCGAACCTATGATTAAACCGCGCAGCCAAATCACGCGTAATCTCAAGATGCTGTTTCTGGTCATCCCCACCGGTACCAGATTGGCATTGTAGAGCAAAATATCTGCAGCCATAAGCGCTGGATAGACGAATAGCCCGGCTCCTACGGAATCCTTGCCTTCTGATTTGTCCTTGAACTGCGTCATCCGTTCCAATTCACCCATGTTGACGAGGGTTGTCATGATCCATCCCAGCTCAGCGTGCTGCGGCACATGGGATTGCAAAAGATATTCGCACGATTTGGATCAATTCCGGCAGCAACGTACAGTGCGGCAACCGATTCAGAACGTTCTCTAAGCGAGCTCGGCTCCTGAGGAACGGTAATGGCATGCAGATCGACCACCATAAAATAACAATCATGTGCTTCCTGCAGCTTAACAAAATTTTTGATGGCGCCAATATAGTTCCCCAGTGTCAGGTTACCGCTTGGCTGAATGCCCGATAATACAGTTTTCATGATTAACCTCCAATTTATCTCGAAAAATTCTTTCAATCCCGAGTCTGCCCCGATATACGAAGCATGCCTACGTGCCTATATGAACGCAAAAAGGCCACACATCCGCAAGGGACGTGTGACCGTGGTGCCACCCTTATTCGCTGCAACAGCATATCAGAAAATCGATGCAGCCTTAGATTCTTGTAACGGAGAATACCCGGTAAGCATATTAAGGAATAACAGCATTCTCCCGTTCAGCTCGGCACTCGAAGGTCCATTCAGCAAAGCGGATCCATAGGTTCACATCAACCATGGCTTTCTGAAGGATAGACCGCACTGCTTACTTGTCCTTGTCATCGTGTTTCCATCATTATGGTTCACTATTACATGCAATGATAAAACTCTTGCTCTGCCTTGTCAATTCCAATTTGGAATCAGGTTGTCTTGGGTTTTGAAGCTTTTCTTTTACCCTTTCCACAAAAATCTGTTATGATGTGTTTAATCGTCCAGACCATGATTTCTGTTAGTAAAGGAGCATCGATATGAATCAAGTGACCAAAGGCCAGTGGAATGGTTACGACACCTATATATTAAACAGCGGCCGTCTTGAAGTGACTCTCCTTCCTCGTCTAGGTAACAACGTCATTGGGATCAAAGACATCGAGAACACACGCGAAATTCTCCGAAGACCAGATGAAAGCGAGCTTGCATTCTATCTGCAGAAGCCTTACCACTTCGGCATCCCGATGCTCATTCCGCCAGGTCGAATTTCCAAGGGCCATTTCGAATATGGCGGAACAACGTATCAATTTGATCAAAATACCGCGAACGACAATCATATCCACGGACTCCACCGTTCACAGGCTTGGTGTGTCAGCGACATTGAGGAAGAAGATGACGGTTGTGCCGTTTCGACAGAGTTCATCTCATCGGATGATCCAAAGTGGATTGCTCAATTTCCTGTACCGCTGAAGCTGGAGATGACCTTCCGCCTTCAAGGTACCCGCCTGTCGCAGAGTCTTCGTGTAACCAATCTCGGTTCTAGCCCTGTACCATTCGGCATGGGCTATCATACGTGGTTCCTGTTGGATGGCGAACCGCATCGCTGGACGCTTGATCTGCCTGTAGAAGGTATTTATACCTTGGACAACGAACTGATCCCAACCGGTGATCTCTCGCCGCTTGGCGATCTGGAACTACTGAATACAGGACTCAATATGAAGGATGCCGATCTGGATACGATCCTGAGAATTCCTGAAGGCAAGCCAGCAGAGGCATTGCTTAAACGGGATGACGGCTATCAAATCCATTATTCGGCTGATCGTGATTTTTTCAAGCACTGGGTGCTCTATACCAAGGGCGTCGCAGAGGAATTCCTCTGTATCGAACCCTATACCTGGCTTCCTAACGCTCCCAATCTGAATCTCCCGGACGACGAAACCGGACTGATTCATTTGGAACCGGGACAGACCGTCAATCTGAATACCAAGATCAGCATCCAGAGAACTTCACCGGAAACGCATCAAGATTAGTTCACTCTATCCCTGCTGGATGACCAGCATCTATACTTAACTTATCCAAACCAGAGTCGACCTTTGAAACCAGGGTGCTGCTCTGGTTTGTTCTATATAAACGACGATTTTTATGAATCGGCTAATTTTACCAGTGATCAATCTTCCTCCAGAACGAATGAGACCCCTAGCATTCAGGTCATAATATCCTCATACAACATCAAAGGAGGTGACATGACATGGCTCAAGGTCGTTCTTCTAACAATCTTGTCGTACCTCAAGCAACTGCAGCTCTTCAACAATTGAAGATGGAAGCTGCACAAGAACTGGGTGTAACGATTCCACAAGACGGTTACTATGGAAACTATACTTCCCGTGAAACCGGTTCATTGGGAGGTTACATTACTAAACGTCTGGTTCAATTGGCTGAGCAGCAATTATCGGGTCGTTCGAACCTGTAATTCGCATCTCTTCCCTCCAGCCACAAATAGAAAGAGGCGATCTTCTCCCCAAAGATCGCCTCTTTCGTTA